>JAPFFP010000046.1:12508139-12520060 GCA_026153255.1 Solanum medicagineum
TAATAAATTCAATTAAAGTGTGGGTTGTACTTATTTGATGATTTTAAGTTGATTTAAGCCCAAAATTGTAGGATTACCTTTTTTTTTTCCTTACCCCACCCTTATGAGTTATCCCCAATCTCCTTTCTCGCATAATTTAAATCACCCGTGAATTAGAAGTTTGTTGTTACTTTTTCACCTTAAAAAATATTTTTAAAAAATTATTTTGAATTTTTCAATTAACTACTAAAAAGTATTTTTTATTTATCAACTAAATGTGACAACATAAATAAATAATTAAGTTATTTTTCATGAAAACTTTTTCTTTGTTACCAAACACACCCATAAAATTTCTTTATCAACCGGAAGGTATACCATCAATGTCATATATTGTAGGAGTAATTGTTGTTGGTACTTGGCAAGTCTAAATCAGCTCCCTCCCAAGAACTATCCATGCATAACGTACTCATGGTTCTTAACGAGGCGGATTCAAAATTCGATTTTAATAGGTTCAATATATAAAATAATTTTTAGAGTCTATTTAGCTTAGTTAAAAAAAAATTTGTTAAAAAGTATTTTAGAAGTACTTTTTAAAGTGCTGAAATTTATTTGAAATATAAACAGTTATGTGTTTGGATAAAAGTGTTTAGCTGAAAAAAGTTGTTGATGTGTTTGACACATAAATGTTGTTAAAACACTTTTTTAATTAAAAATGTCGTCTAAAATACCCTTCAAGTTGGTAACATTATAAAAACTGATTACTTTAATGTTTTTCTATCTACAAAAAAACATAAAAGCAAAATAAATTTATATTTTGATTCAATAGTAATATAAACTTATTATTTAAGTAAATTTTATGTACACAATTCATTTTTAATTTTTAAAATACATAATTAGGATAGATCACATGAAAATTTTAAGATGCATTTTCTTTCATGATCAAAATCGAAACATGATTGAGATATTCAATTGCCAAAATATACCGATTATTCTAGTTTTCTCTTGCCCCTCTCAAGAAACTTCTAATATTTAACCAACCAACAATTCTTATTCTTTCTAATAACATGCACGTCACTTCTTATTTCACATAAAGAATTTAAGATATTTTTTAATTACATTCATGAATAATAATATTTATTTATTATGCATGTATTTCTCTTACTATATAAATTATTAATTAAAAAATAGTGAAAGAAGGACAATATATATAAATAAACATACATTCATATTCAAATATTAGAAGGTTTGATACAAATAGACGTGTTTAAATAGGTAAGGATATTTTTGAAAATATGAAAAAAATATTTTGAGTAAATAGGTAATTTTTTTGGTCAAATTATAACAACTTAGAAGCTAAAAAATAAAAAGTTGGAGGAATGCTACTTTTAACTTTGAACTTATTTTAAGTAAATTTTAATTTTTTTCAAGCTGTTTTAAAAATTACCAAACACTTTTATAATTTAAAAAAAAACTTAAAAAGAAGATTTGACTAAGGTTCCATTCAACAATTAAATGTTGGCAGAATGCAGTCAGTTGTTATTTAGGCTACTTTGCAAATATAATTTTAAAACGTTAAAAACTATGACATGTTCTATTATTTTGTCTTCATTACCAATTTGTGGGTACAAAAAAGATACATTTGTCAAGAGACCACACAACAACTGTAAGGACGAAGACTTATTGGCAACTGCTTAGAGCTAAAAATACAGCTTCACACATTCATTAAAATCGACGATAAATCTCTTGCAAACTAGTGGACCTAAACAAATGATGAGTCATATATACTTTTGGCATGTTTAAAATACTTAATTGTATTATTCTTTTATATGATTCATACGAACAAAGTATTATTGGTCATGGTCAAATCGAAAAATTCACATAAGCTAAAACTTATGAACCAAAAGAATTATCAAATTAAAGAAAAGGCGACAAATTAATTGAAGAAAAAACTATTAAAATATATTTAAAAAATAAAAAAAATAAGACAAAAGAACCACCGAAAAAAATATAGATGCATGTTGAAGCAAGCATGCTGACCTATTCCTAAAAGATCATGAAAAATTATCAAATTGCCCATAAATTTTTTATGCAATTTTTATAAAAATTTTAAAATAAGATAAACAAATTAAAACAGAAGAAACACTGAAAAAATCACGAATATACCCTCAAGTTGCTCAAACAGGCATAACTGTATTCGCACTTATAAGATAGTAATGGATAATACATCCATATTGCATACAAAATTACTTCGTTGTTGTACACTGCGTATATGTTTGTCTACATTTTCATTCACAAAATATATTCATGTTCTTCTCTACTCTGTCTCCTCCACTGAAATGTTGAAAAGCAGTGCCTACAATGGCCATCTGTTTTTAAAGTGTTTTGGTTTAAAATCCTTTACTCAATACGCATGAACAAAAGCATCGTTGATCATAGTCAGACCAGTTCACATATGCAAATAACTAGGAAACAAAAAAACGTACAGAGAAGAAAGAAGGGAAAAGAGAAATCGAAAAAGTATCATACCACAAACATGAATTCGCCAAAAAACTACATACATGCTATCTTCCAACTAAAAGACATCTCTGTAGTTAGCCAAAAAGAAGCAATCAGGGTATGACGATTTCTGAGGGTTGTCCCATCAAGAACTTTAAGCAAGCCCTGCATCATCAAAAAACAACTTTGTGAAGTTTCTCAAAATATCTATTTTTGAGTTGAAGTTTATCCATGTAATGGGAAACTTCAACATACAAGAAAGCATGTTTCTTTACTAACTGCAATATTACAAGCACTTCAACAACACAAAAACACAAGCATCTCAACCAATTGAACAGAATCAAGTAATCAGTTATTAGATTAATGAGCTAAGTTCCTGAGTGACTGCATAATGCATACACGTGCAAAAATATAGTAAGGTAAACTAGAGTATAATGATAAACTGATGACTGAACCTTGTGAGTCTTTTGCGTGCCAATTTATCTTGAGCATCCTGCTTCTTAACCGGTAGCATCCCTTCGATCAGAAATAGGCTCTCTGAATAGTCAACAATCACATAAGATCCATTCTTAACATTATCAATGCTGAATTTTTCCTTGACTGAACTAGTTATGGGATCATATAAGAATACCACTCCTTTTTCATTCTTAGCTACAATGTCACCATTCCTCAAACAACCTAAGATTCGATCAAACCCGACTAACGGTCCAAGACTATATTTCATACTCCAACCACCTACATCATCCATTACCCAAACATCCATATGACAATCATCTTTATGATCCCAGTCTAACATACAAAGAGAACCCTCCAATTCCACAAGATATTGATGCTTCTTACGCCTTCCAATCGATGGTAACTTCTCGAATACTAGTTTGCCCACGTCAAATCGCACAAACACAGCACGCGATCCAAACTTATCAGGCATACAAACCAGCCAATACGCCACCCCTTTAACAATCACATTGCAAGTAAACTCAACAACATGAAAAACCATGTCATTTTTCAGCTTCTTCCATTTTCGACTCTTGGTCGAATACATCTCGACGTGGTTTGGGACAATAGATGTTATGCCAACACAAAAGATTCTCAAAATCAATAAATCGTTTTGTTGGAAATCAAAAGCCATTCCAACAGACGCCAAAAAGTGCAGTCCTCGAATGGGCAAGCTTTCAGAGAGCTCCACCATTTCATACTTCCTCATTGCCGGGTTCCAAAGGGTAATCAGTTCACCCCAAGGCGGATTAAAGAGGCAGACAATGCCATTGCAAGGACCCACAATGTACATATTGGGGAAGAAACAAGGAAAAGGGCTGTCCAGCTGGACAACTGATTCCGGCGGATTGTACATTGAGATTACATGATTGTTGGACTCTTGATGACGGGTTCCTATAAGAATGGATGAAGCGGAGAGCTGCAAAGAAGAAGAGTGACGGAAATGGGCAGCTATGAAGTTGGGCTTAGAAATGAGGTTCCGCCATTGCTTGCAAACACACCTGAATCGTAAAAGGGTCTTGACAGGGAGACGAGAAAGGATGTTAGAGATGATTTCTCTTGGGAAATAGAAGTGGGAAGTTGGTTCTGCAGCACCTCTGCATTTTGGTTCTTTGGAATCCCCTTTTTCTTTCCCTTTCCCTTTACCTTTCTTCTTCCCATTTCCTTTGCCTTTAGGCTGCATCTTCGAGAGGGAAAAGGGTTTTGCGGAATCACAGCAATAATCTTGATTCTTGACAAAGAAGAAGGGTCTTAGGGTTGCCAAAAACAGAGCATGTATTTTGTCTTTTGTGACAGAACTGGGGACCCGACAGAGACTTGTCGCTTTTGCTTTTTCAAACTTTTTGGATGATTGTTACTCATCGTTGCTTTATGCTATGTTGTATTATTTTGATGAAATATTACATTTGAATAATCGTACCATTTTTCATAATATCATGTAGCAACAATCTGAGGACAAACTCAGAAAAAGAAAACGATACGAGTAGAGCTATTTGGTAACAAAATTTATGAAACTTTGATTTATATCTGATTTGGCAGTGTTGTTATATGGAGTACTTATTAGATGGGTTTGCTTTGTTTTTACTTGCTTTTACTTGACACTACATTTCTCCCTTCTTTTTCTTACTAATTTAACGCACAACATATCTATTTTTCCCTATTTAGCACCAGTCATTTGCTGAAAATGCAGAATCTCAAGCCTTACAATCTTTTATTTTGAAATTTCGACCTTTTCCAGCCCAGATTCAAGTACGCATATGCTAATATCACTTGAACTTAATGAAAGAAATGCACAATTGCTTTTCTTCTATCCAGCAGATTTGCTTTTAAAGATTCTAGCCTCGAATTTGTTTTGGAGGTTGAATGGTGTATAAGGAGCTAAGCTGTCTACTTATTAGCATGCTGTTATTAAGAGCCATTTGGAGTTCCAAGTCATCAGACCACCATTGCTTAAGCGTATGTGCTTCAAGAAACCTCTGCTTTCCCTTTGACACCACAAAAAGCTTTACTCCTGTTTGCTTTGCTTCTTTCTCCTTATCACCGATATTGAAACGATTGTTTTGTCCTCCATCTGGATAATTGTAGTAGCAGCAGATATAATCACTTGTATTTACATACAAATGAGGCATAGGCAGCATTAGCTTAAGCTCTGAAGTGATTCTTGATTCTGCAGCATCATCTTCACCCTCAGCGACGCTCCTGCAGTGATACTCTGATTGAGAAGGAAGCATTGATTTGAACCTTTTCCACACAAATCCAGCTTTTTCGCTCAAGATTCTTAAACTCATGGCCAATGAAACAGATGGTGGATTGAAAAGATGTGCTTCTACATAAATTCCTTCAGCCGCTAACGCCTTATATACCTCGAGAGCAAAACCAGCCCCTAACGAATGCCCTGTGATGGACACGTTTTTGCTCCCTCCCTGGTTTAATATGATCGATTTTAGAGCCGATAAGACTCTGCCGAATCTGAAGGATCCTTTGAGACTTTCCCATGCTAAGTAACGTAGATCATCCTGGATATCTCTCCTTATCGTGGGGTTCTTCAAGAGTGTTCCTCTGATGGCTAATACCACTTTTGGTGCACCAATTGGCCTTATTAGTATAAAATCAGCCAGGGCTGCTGCTTGATCCCATTCCAAAACTGCAGCAAATATCGAACCATCTCTTTCGTCTACAAGGGGTTCAACCAGTTTGTACTTAAAGGGTGTCCACCACTGTGGTGCAAGGGCAGTTTCCACGCAGCGCCTATTTTCTTGCCTGTCAAGTTCAAGCAAGTACACTGATTGTACAAAGCAGGCCATCACTATTCTTTTGTAGCTTTCATCCTTCCTGAACATTAATATACGTTGTTTCAGTTCAATCAGGTCGTTAAAAATCACAACACAATCATTATGAGTAGTAGAAGGAATTGAAATCTGAACGAAGACATTAAAGTATCAACAGAACTAACCAACTGGAGCTGATGAGCTCTCTCCATCCAGGGATTTGGCGAGGACCGAATACACGAAAGGCCTTGGGATGGTACTGGAGATTGTGGTTTCTCTCCGCGGAATTCATTCTGAAGGACCAGTACGTTCTCATTTCTTGAGTTTCTTAACTAGCTGGCACTTGTCGCGAATAAAATGCGAGACATCAGCCTTCAAAAAGAGAAGAAAATACGCCTTCCAAGGCCTAGAAGGGAATCACTTTTGCATTTCATATAATTTATGTATGGTATCGGATACCAGTGAATTAGTGTGGATTCTTTTCCACCATATCTCGTTGTACTGTGCAAGAAATGAGAGGATAAGCCTATGTTAGGAAATATCCCTCCGAGGGATAGTCCAATTAATTGGGCTCTTTAATTGGATTCTTTAAGCCCAATTTATTTGAATTTTTTTTCTTGGCCCATTTCACTAAATAGAAAGCAGCAGAAATATATATATTACAGCAGCAGTCACTAAAGAATGGAGTGTAACAGTCAGTCAAGCAGAAAAATCAGAAAACAGAAAAACAGCAAAACAGAAAGAGCAGCCAGAAAACCTCACTGCTCTGGCAGCTGGTTTTCCTTCCGGATCGGAGACCAAACGGAGTCCGTTCGTCCTCAAATTTTAGTATGTTGTTCGTGACACTTTCCTCTTCAAGTACATCGAACAGTTTTTTGTTTTGATGCCCAGAAGGTCGTTTTCTCACTGCATTTTTCAGACCTGCGTTTTCAGGTTTTTTACTTCATTTTTGGTAAAATTGTTGATTGTTGTCTTGCCAAGACTGTTTCTTGATGATTGTATTTGCCTCTAGTGTTTACTAGAGAGGAGAACTTGTTGTACCTACTTGGTTTTGGTGATTAGTGGAAGTTTTCGAATTGTTGTTGAACGGTCCCGTGATTTTCTCCCCGATTTGGGGTTTCCACATAAATTGCGTGTCTCTATTTATATTCCACTGTTTTAATTGTTTGTGTTGCTGCTGGAAATTTGGAGTTATTGTGCCTTGTCATTCATTTTGTTTATTTGGGGGAAAAGATTGTATTGCGCTTCCGGTTGTGTTTAGTAGTTGCTTCCCCAACAGCCTAACAATTTTATAGTCGTGCCGAAAGAAGCAAGTGTTTATCTTTGCCAAATTAGACATGCTTAGAGGTTGCAACAAACTTTACAAAATTATGATTTAGGATAGAGTAGGCTCAAGAAACCCTGACTAAAATAGAAGTCATCTCGTATAGTTTTACAAATTTTCAATGTCTACCCTTAGATCTTATTCTATTCCCATAGATCACCTTACAACAGAATCTGATTCTGTTTTGCTCTCAATGACCAAAAATTAAAGAAAACCAGCATAATGCCACATCAATAAAAATCATTTCTTTGTGCTAATTTTTCACATGCACTTTCATCTATGTTATCTGAGACTGAACATCTTATGGGAATTCTCATGGTATGCCACACATCCATCGTAATACTCTACATTTATGCAAATTTTAACTTCGGAATGTGAGAATTTTTTATTTGGTACCAACATACCTCTTCATACAACATAGTTGATTTAACTACTATTCTGCAGAACTTATCTTTGAATTTTGGTATCACCTTCTTATCAAACCGGACTCTAAATCCAAGTTTTCATTTCATACATCGTGCATCAATGAAGAGACTGACATCCTTGTCAATATCCTTATTTCCTTAGATAAAATATCTGAAATAATTGAAACTTTCTTTCATTTGAATGACTTAAATATCAAGCCTCATTTCTATATTCACTTTATATAATATGTGATTGAACTTACACTTTAAGGAATTGTTTCATATGAAGTATAAAATATAATAATTTCAAAGATAAAATGCAGAATTATTATACCAGTAGTATTATTTTACTTGTTGTTTAGCATAACAAATTATATTTTTTATTATTACTAATAGATAGTAGCATTTTATTATTTCTAATATCTTGAGTTTATTTTCACAAAATAATATTGTCCATCTGAAATAAAATTTTATTACTCCCTAAACTAAATCCTTGACAAACGACTCTTTAATAAGATAGTCGTTACTATGAAAATTATATTACCAAACAATCATCTTAATTTTCAATGTTTTCCAAAACCCTCTAAAACCTGTCAGCATCCCCAAAGTTGTCTTTGGAATTCTCAAATCCCTTTCTCTTCTTCAATTTTGTATCAAACATGGCGCGTAAAGGCAAAGGAAATGGGAAAAGGAAAGGAAATTTCAAGAAAGCAAAGAGCAGACCTCCGGACCCAACATCCAACTGCATTTTCCCAAGAGAAATCATCTCTAACATCCTTTCTCGTCTCCCTGTGAAGACCCTTTTACGATTCAGGTGCGTTTGCAAGCCATGGAGGAACCTCATTTCCAACCCAACTTCATAGACACCCATTTGCTTCATTCCTCTTCTCTGAAGCCCACTGATTCACCCATTCTCATACACACCCGCCATGTCAAGTCCTTTGATCATGTACTCTCACTATTCGACCCGACTGAATCATCAGTTACCGAACTCGATAACCCTTTTCCTTTCTTCTTTCACGAGATACCCGTTGTGGGTTCATGCAATGGCATTGTTTGCCTTTGTAAGCCACCTTGGGGTGATGTCATCACTCTTTGGAACCCAGCGATGAGGAAGTGTAAGGCGGTGCAGCTTTCGAAGAAGAAAGCCCTCATGGGAGTGCACTCTGGTGTATCCATAGGGTTGGCGTACGATTCGCATTAGAATGAGTTGTTTATCTTGAGCATTTTGTGTTTCAGGCAGGGATCTGGGGGTCCAGATGAAGCGGAAATGTGTTCGACAAAGGGTTTCAGTTGGAAGCAGCTGAAAAATGAGGTGGGGTTTCGGGTTCTTGGGCCCTGTTGCAATGTGATCGTTAAAGGGTTACCCTATTGGACTGCTGTGGTAGAGGATGAGTATGGGTTACGTGAGGTGTTGGTGTATTTTGATGTGGGTAGGAAAGTATTTGAGAAGTTACCTAAGCCGGGAATAACAGTGGGTACTCAGGGGCATCTTGTGGATTTGGAGGATTCCCTTGGTATGTTAATCTGGGCGAAAACAGACAAATATAATGTTGATGTTTGGGTAATGGATGATGAATATGGTTGGAGTAAGAAATGCAATGTCGGACTGGTGTTCGGGTTTGACAGAATTATTGGCTGTTTGAGGAATGGTGACAGTGTAGCTGAGAATGAAAATGGCATGTTGTTACTCTTTGATCTGGTGACTAGTTCCGTAAAGGCAAAATTGTGCATCGATAATGCTAAGAGAGGTTCACCGGTGATTTTCAACTACTCAGAGAGCCTAGTTCTGATCAGAGGGATGATACCAGTTGAGAAGCAAGCTGCTTGAGATAAGGTAGCACGTGAAAACCTCCTAAAGTGCAGTGATGAAATCTTTGTCGTTTCAATTACATTTTTAAGTTACTATATACTTGCTTTGTGTAGATTGTTAACTCCCTCTTTGAGATGTTGTTTATTGCTTCATATATCATTTTGTGCATATGTATATGTTATAGGCACCTGGTGAAACTAAGCAGATATACTATGATGGGTTAATTTACGATGTGAACTCACTATTCTAAGCAATTAGTGGAGATGCTTGTGAATTGATTCTTTGGTTTTCCTTGTTCTTCCATCTGAGAAATCGTATTTGTTATTTGTAAGTAACTTTGTGTCATGAAATCAGTTACAATATGAATGCCTGTTACTGTATGCAATTCTCTTGTTTTCCTGGTCCAAATAACTTCATGGATTGCTTGTTGAAATTGGTGGAAATAAATAGAGAAGCCACATGATATTATTCTTACTGCAACTCCAATCAAAAGTGGATCTTTCTGTTTGGGTTTGTCACATGTGCACATAGGATGATAGGAATATGAAAGGAGAGTTTTATACAACATTACGATGTTTTTCCTTTTCCATAAACAGCTGAGTTTAACCAGTTAACTTTCATTACATAACGATTAGCTTATATAAAATTGCCTGCCTTTTACAATTGCTGACAGTTATGTCATTTTTGTCAAAGAAAAAGTAAGAACAATTAGTTCATTTTTGTGACAGTCTAACAGAACCGTGTGTTCTTTTCTTTTGATAGTGGAACATGTGAGCAAGAGGAGACAATTATTCATCCATTTAATTGATAGTAAACTATTTGTAGCCATTCATTTGAAGCATCATGAATATCCGGAAAAGCTACTCTTCTTGAATCTCCATTTTTTCCCTCTCAACTGATGGAATTTTTGCACCAGTGTTAAATAACTGTCTTCTTAGTACTTGGTCAATACAACTTTACCTTATTAAAAAACAGCAACAAAAAACTGTGTCTTCATTCTCTAGAATAAATGTGATTCTTTTCTTTCTTATGATATGGAAGTGCGTTGTTTTCCTATTCAATTTTTAGTCCCACTTGCAAACTGTTTTCTCCCTTGTCCTTCACAGTGGGAATTGTTTGAAAAGATTAGGGTTTCACTTCAACTTGCATCGTCCGTGTCAAGAGGGTTTCCAGAAGATGTCAACTTCCCTGCTCAACCCATTTATTTTTCAGCAATATAACTCTTTCGTTAACAGAAACATTTAAATGTGCATAGAAATTTTTTAGCCTTTGGTATTGTTTTGTTTTAAGAACATCAGTTGTGGTGCGGTCAATAGGAATAGATATAATATGATTGTTAGATCCTTGAAGTTTGTGTGTAAAAATTTATATTTGCTGATACTGTAGAACTCTGAGGTAGTTGGTTCCATAAGCATTTTAACCATTATGTATGTATTTGAAAGGAAGAGCAGAAAACCATAGTTTCACTGAAATCATGCATGTGGATTGTATTGCACTAACTAAGACGAGGCTTCAAAGGAAAAAATTGATAGAACCAAGTCTTATCAAGGAGTGCAACAGTTCTGTTATCTGTTCAAATTTTATCTCATTTCCTGATTCATGAACTTGTATACTTGTATATACAAGTATGCGTGTTAATCTTATAGATGTTAATGTTGAATTGTTGATGAACTAAAGCCTATTTTCAATGAAAGGCTTAGCTACTTGTGTCATTCTTAGTTTCTTACCACATTCGTTGTATGTGCTCTCTCTTTCTCTAATGGAGTATGAGACATCCATATCGTTGCTCAAAGACATAACTTTAGTTTGACAGTGAGCATAAGAGGTCCTCTCTTTGTATAAAGGATCTTCTCTTCATTTAATTATTTGCTACTTCAAGACTCAAGTTGCTTCTTTGAGGCTTTTCAGCTTGAATTTCGAGTTTTGTTTTTCCATTCTCTTCGTTGAAAAGGATCTCCTCTTCATTTAATTATGGCTACTTCTAGTTGCATCTTTGGGGCTTTTTAGCTTGAATTGCAAGCTTTGTTTTTTATTAGCTTAGAAGCTCTTTCTTGTTTCTTGGTCCACTCTCTTTCCTCCTCAGCTGGCTTGGGTTTGCAATAGTCTCTAATAAATGATTGACTTGTTCTTTTTTTGGTTACTCATCTTGGGTCCCATACCCTCTTTAAACTCCGCTAATCTGGATTGGCATCATCAAGTCCTTTGGCAGTAAAGCGATCCTTATTAAGAGGACTTCGTTCTGAGGGCTCGTTGGACTTATGAATCGACTTGTCTGGGATTTTGTTTTAGACGTAATTTAGTTTAGACACAAGTTATGATGAGGTGAGTTATGCTGGGATGAGTTGGATTGAGGGTAGTTTTTATTGTTTGTTTGGTTTGGCTTGACATATCCAAACTACTATTCATGGTACAATTTCTAAGAAGAAAATGTTTGTTTAATAACATACCCTTCACCTTATTTATTTTTTTTAAAAAAATTTTCTTTGCAAGTTTTAATTATTCATTGTTAAAAATAAATTTTATCTTATTTAAAATATATGTATGCCTTTTCATGATTATGCCATATGTTTTTAAAATTAAACTTCCGTCTTATTTAACTTAAAAATAAAACTTTCATTCTATTTAGCTTTAAATAAACTTTT
>JAPFFP010000046.1:12520160-12531238 GCA_026153255.1 Solanum medicagineum
AGAGAAATATAGGGAAAGAAAGAAGGATCTTCATATGGTGTTCATTGATCTCGAGAAGGCATACGACAAAGTCCCAAAGGATGTTTTATGGAGGTGAAAGATGTCCCAGTGGCTTATATTAGGGCGATTAAGGACATGTACGATGGAGCCAAAACTCGGGTAAGAACGATGGGAGGAGACTCAGAGTATTTTCCTGTTGAGATGGGATTCTACCAAGGATCTGTGTTGAGCCCTTTCTTGTTTGCCTTGGTGATGGATGATCTGACACGATCTATCCAGGAAGAGGTACCATGGTGTATACTTTTTGCATATGACATAGTACTAATTGATGAGACTCGAACTAAAGTTAATGAAAAGTTGGAGGGCTGGAGACACGCCTTGGAGTCCAAAGGTTTCAAATTGAGCAGGACTAAAACTGAATAGCTGGAGTGCAAATTCAGTGTTGAGAGGGATGAGGCAAACCCTGATGTGAGGCTTGCCACTCAACCTATCCCTAATAGAGAAAACTTTAAGTATTTGGGGTCCATCATTCAGAGTAATGGCGATATTGACGATGATGTCACACACCGTATTGGGGCAGCATGGACTAAATGGAGGCTTGCCTCTAGAGTATTGTGTGACAAGAATATACCACCTAAACTCAAAGGTAAGTTTTACAGAATGGTGGTTAGACCATCGTTGTTGTATGGAGTGAAGTGTTGGCCAATTAAGAAGGCACATGTTCAGAAGATGCATGTCGCAGAGATAAGGATGCTAAGATAGATGTGTGGTCACACCAGGAGTGACAAGGTTAGGAATGAGACCATCTGAGAGAAGTTAGAGGTGGCCCCAGTGGCCAAAAAGATAAGGGAAGTGAGACTGCGATGGTTTAGACATGTGCAGAGAAGGAGTACCGATGATTCTGTTAGGAGGTGCGAGAGGTTGGTTTTGGGAGATACTCAGAGGGGTAGAGATAGACCGAAGAAGTACTGGGGGGAGGTGATTAGACAGGATATGAAGGAACTTGATCTTACTGAGGACATGACCTTAGATAGGAAAAAGTGAAGGTCGCGAATTAGAGTAGCAGACTAATGGTAGGGTTAGGCGTTTTTTTGTCTTGTGTTCGCACTACCTGTTATATTATGTGTTAGTCTATATTATCTACATATTGTCATTATTAGTCGCTCTTTTCTGTTCCCTTCCCTTCCTTTTGTCATATCTAGTTCTCTCTTGCTTACGGGTTTTGAGATAAGGGTTTCCAAGAAACAACCTCTCTACTTTCATGGTAGTGGTAAGGTCTGCGTACATTCTACCCTCCCCAGACCCTCACTTGTGGGATTTTACTGAGTATGTTGTTGTTGTTGTTATAAATAAAAATTATATTTATAAAATATAATGTTTTTAATAAAAAATATATACAATAACAACAACAACAACATATCCAGTGATATCCCACAAGTGGGGTGTGAGGAGGATAGATTGTACGCAAACTTATATAAAAACAATAATTAATCAAGGTTATGAATATTATTATAAATATTATTTAAAAATATGATAATATATATAAATATAAAAATAATATATAAAAGAGAGTTTAAGAGGGTTATTTTAATTATTTCACATGTCTATTTCAGGATAAGTTATTCTGAATTATTATTCCACCTTTCAAAAGGAATAACTTATTATAGGACTAATTATTAATTTCGAGATAAGTTATCTCAACCTATGTAATTAAACAGAGAATTAAAGATCACTAAAAAGTTATCCGGGATTAGCTTTCCTTATCCATCAGACCAGAAAGACCCTGGCTATTTGGTCCGTGGTCTCTGAGCAGCATATTCTGGCCCAAGGGATTGTTGGCTTTGAAGAATACTTGGAGAACTCACTGACATTCTTTTTCTTGACAATGCAGGGTTGGGATAAATTTGAAGACATTGCCACCGACGATCCCCGGCGGGTCGACTTTGCTGCTAGGATTGCATGAAAGACATTTTTGCTAACCTCGGAGATGACATCAAAACAACATTTGACTAGTTTGTTCATCAGATGTTCGACTAATATCGAGAAAATTTTGCTTCATAAAATCATCTAAATTTTTTCATTTTCTAATTTTTTATTCTGGTATTTTGTCAAAAATGAATTTTAGTATCCACGTGTTGGCGTGAAACTTACCAGCTAAGCCAAGCTGAAAAACAAATTGATAAAACCATCAGCACAGCTTACCTCCCAAGAAAAACCGAAGACAGCGAAATCGCCGATCTCAGCGCCGCGCCGATCTGATTCTGACAATCGGCGTCAGAAAACGATACAACTTTTGGCTCAATCACGAAACCCTTAGCCGTTACGCGATCTCTATCAGGAGAAAGTATGTACGACGAAGACGGGAAGAACAAGGCCTCTTCGGCCACCGGTGAACCCTTGCCGGCAAACTATTATTACGGTACATTTCAAGGAGTAGCAAATCATCCACCTCCTCCTCCACAGTCTCAGCTGGTGTACGGTTTTCCTCAGCCAATTCCTCCGCCCGGTGCCGCCGGCGCTCCTCCTCAATACTATCCTCATGGTTATCAAACTGTTCACGGTGTGCTTTCCCACGTATTATTTATCTATACGCGCTGATCTTTTTGCTTTTATGCTTGTTGATAAATTCTGTTTGTTAAACTTTGGAATTTTAATTCAACTTTTCATGGTCTTTTTAAAATAACAACATACCTAGTGAAATCCTATAAGTGCAATCTGTGGGGTGGGGGGGGGGGTGTAGAGCCTTGGAAGTAGAGAGGCTATATCAAGTATATATAGCATGAATTTGTATGATCGCTTGAGGTATAGCTTTTGTGTGCTAATAAGTTAATTTGGATTAGAATGCAGAATATTAAGTGTTATTGGTTATAGTATGATTGGATGGTAGTATAGTCTTGTCACCAATCAAAAGAAAAAATGGTTGTATGGTTTTGTCATTGAGGAATTACAAGAAGGGGATTGACAATGCAGATTATAGGCATAGCTATATCAAGTTGGGAACGCGTAGGGAAGAAATTATAGCCGTCAACATTAGGACTCATCAAAATGCCATATGAATTTTGTATCATATGGTGAACTCTGCAAAATTTAAGCATAATGAAAGAAGTACATAAATATATGTTTGGTGATGATATCCATTTCTACTACTACTATGTATCAAAATACAAACATCCATTCTATTACTCATTAAAAGCTGCACATCCCATGTAACAAAATACTCTAGAGAAATTTAAGCTATAGTTATAAAAATAGGATGATTCAATTATATCTCAATTCTAAATTAGTTGGAGTTGTCTTAATGAATCTTCTGTATCAATTGCGTTCTCTTTAGGTCAAATTTATTTCAATACTTAATGTCTTTTAAAGCTAATAACCTGGAGAAATTCTCAGTATATCTCACACTTGTTCTACCCAGACATACAAGTCTCTAACAAAGTGAAAAGATTCTTGTAAAGATCTCATGTAAGTAACAACTATTAAGCTTTAATTTTAACTAGTTGGAATCACGGGCATGGTGCTTTTAGTCTTACTTTTATTAGTTGGTCATGGACATGGTGCTTTTACCTCCGTCTCCCTTGATTTAGGGAGATTGTAGTACTCTTTAAGACAAATACCTCCATGTGATTTTAGATCTAACACATCCGTTATTTATACTAAAAAATAAAATAGAAAATAATGAACTCAGACTAAAAACCTCAAAAAAATATACGGATATCCATACAAACGTTAGACATCAAGAAGGCCTACGTTCATATGAACAGAAGGCTCTTGTTTGAACATTCAAGGCTATAGGTTCTGGTGGGAAGTGGACTTGAAGGACTCAATTGTTTATTTCTATAGTAAAGTTTTCGGTGATTATGATTGGCTTTCCAGCAATATTTTTCATAGCTCACAGTGGCAAGATGGTGAGATTCCCCTGCTCTTTTTCTCTTAATGATAACCATGGAAGGACTAAGCAAAATAGTTTATAGCCGTTCGTCATAATTAAATAAAAGATTACCATGCTAGGAGACAACTTGATCTCAATGGAATTTTTGCACATTGTGTAAGTTAATGATACCTTGATTATGTGTGCTTGGAGGAGAATTACTTGAGAATTTTCATGACCTGTGATGTGACGTGGTGTCTGATCTTTATGTCAATCTTGTGAGAGCTTTTCGTATCAGCTTTAATGATTAGTCAAAAGTGGTGTCACATCCTGGGTCCATGCCCACATCATGGGGGTGCCTATCGGAACTGGTTACCATCATTCTCAATCTGGAAAAGACGGTATCTATTGTAAGTTGTTAGGAGTGAGATTAGTTTTAATCTACTGTCTTCTTAGATTCTTCACTTGCTTACCGGATGTCATTAATTCCTACTCCTGCTAATGGGAGTAAATTTCTAAATAAAGAATCTTTTATGGGAAGGAGAAATAAGGAAGGCAAATCGGGCTCAGAACTTTAGTTCAATAGCAAAGGCAGTACAGTGTGTGATGTGTGGTAGGCACACATAGTTATTTAAATTGAGAAAGAGTAGTGAATCATTATTCAATGAGTACCGAAGTTAGAAAAAACATTTTCCCCAATTGAGTAAGGGATCTGGAGGCAACTTGGGATATATTGGGCATTCTCATCCGAAATGCAGTTCAAAGTGCATAGTGGGCAAAATGTGAAATTCTGATAGGACACTTGGCTTGGTCATACTTCCTCAAAAGTAAGATATGCTGATTTTTGTAACTTTACTTCAAACACTGACTATCAGTTGGACAGGGTAGAGGACGGATGATTAGGAAGTTTGTGTTAGAAGAAACTGTGTGATTGGAAAGTGGAAGGATGACAGCTCTATTGCGGGCAATTGACCAAGTTCAGATCTTGAAAGAAGTTACACCAATGTGGAGACTGCTAATATGAAGAGCTTCACAGTACACAAAATACTACAAAATGCTTAACCCAACTGTCTGCTGATTTCTTCAATGGATTTTGTTAATGATTCGGGGCTCTAAAACACCATTCAAGGTAGCTTGACTTACTTGAGTTTTCCCCTTATGCTTGTCTCACTCAAGGGGAATGCAGATTTTTATATTGAATAAAGGAGACAATGAGTACTGTAGAACCTTTTGAAACTGGAAGGTTGTAAATGCAATAAGAATCTGCAGAAGAGAAATGGATAACCATGCCATTTTCTGTATGCTGCATCATGCGTGATCATGAAAAGAGCAATCAGAGGTGCTTCTGGGGCAACGCAACTTAAGCACATATTCCGACTTTGGATGTTTATCTCTTCTAACCTTTTGGTATTATTTAAAGAATCTATTAGTAGCAAATTTGATAGGTAATCTTCTGTTTAAACAGGAATTATAAGTAGGCAATTGCCAATTTTTTGTTGCTGGAAAGTGACCTTTTTTGTACTGTCCGGCGCTTAGTGCTTGGCTGCTTATATTAATAAAAAAAAGGCAAGCCTGATGCATTAAAGCACCCGCTATACGCAGACTCCAAAGTATGGCCCAATCGCAAGAGTCTATTATACGCAGCTGTACCTTGCATTTCTACTAGAGGCTATTTCCAAGGCTTGAACCCGTGCCCTCCTAGTCATATGACAATAACTTTATCAATTACTCCAAGGCTCCCCTTCCTTATATTAATAAATAAAACAAAATGGTTTGTTCACTTATAAAAAAACATGCCTCCTCCCCCTTGAAAAGATAGAGAAGATTCCTATAGGTGATGATTGATGTGTTATGGATAATTCACTTTCTTCAGAGTAACTTCGTGATTCTTTAAGAAATCAAGATTGTGTTGCTTGAAAACTGAACTGAAGAATAAAGAGTAGAATAAGGAAAATTATAAAAGCAAAAATTCCACCTTAGATTTTGGCTGTCAGAAAATTTTGGAGTTCTGGCTTTTCATAATTTTATTTTGGTGTCTTTTGCTTGCATGTCAAAAGGTTGCTTTAATTTTTAAAATTTTGTTCCCAGTCACACACTTCCACGTAAAATGGGACAGAGGGAGTATGTGATGTCTCCAACTTTCTTAAAGCATAAAAGTTGTAGAAGTGGAGTCAAATGCTATATAAAAAAGAACTACTGACACAGGAAGAATGTTGAACTAGTTATACATGCTGTCTCAGAAAATTTCAGGGATGACACTTGAAAATGCTCTTAAATTTTTCCTGCTCTAATTGCCAGTGTGAAAATATTTGGCTGTTCAAAACATTATTTTACTGTCAGACGATATACACCATGTTCATTATGTTTCTTCACTATGGATTAGGTCATGCTGTTGCTGAAGGTAGACCTATAAGGGAGCGCCGTCTTCCTTGCTGTGGTCTGGGGATCGGCTGGTTCTTGTACGTTCCTATTCTTGTATCTTTTCTTGAGCCTTTTTTTTAATTTTCTTTATATATTGTGGTTAGATTGATAAATATTTTGCTTTATGCAAAAAAATGTTTGTATGTAATCATACTTGGGTTTTATTATTATTTAGAGGTCTTTCATCGTCTTCTGAGCCTTAATTTAAACTTAAATAATAACTGGTATGTTGGATGTTGGGGAAATAATGTGAAGGCTCACATGAATAACAACTCAGTGATTTCAAAAAGCGGATCTGATAGTTGCTACTGGATTTACCTCTCTCTGGTGTTTGAGTGACCAGATTTTCATAAACTCAATTTATGACTGCTGTTAAAGATTGATTAAATTTCAATGTTGGCTTACTTTCAAATTTTTCTGCTTCTCTGCAAGGTTCATCTCTGGTTTCTTTCTTGGTACTATCCCTTGGTACATCGGAGCTTTTCTTCTTCTGTGTGTAAGGATTGATTACAGAGAGAAGGCTGGCCTTATAGCATGCACATTAGGGGTAATCTCTCTCTCTTTCTCAAATTACTATGTGGCAGATACTTTATATGGCTTGGTTTCACCAGGCAGGACTATGTTACCCTTAACACTTGTAATATTAATGTCAGAAGTATGCTGTCATTTCTATCAACTGGCATTATGATTGATCCTAAAACTGGATTCCTTGCACGTGTTCTATAACTTTCTGTGATATTCTACAAACTATATTGTCTGACAAAGAGAAAAGGATGAATGTGATTACGAAGATAAAAGGATATTGATTATGATTACCACTTACCAAGAGATGCAACGGAAAAGGGGAAAAATAAAGGAACAAATATAAGCAGTGTGTGGACCACTTATTTCCTTTGTTAGGTAGAGTGGAAGTGGGAGGCCACTTTATTCGCGAAGCAAATAATCTTCGCTTCGGGGGAACAACAAAAACCACCATTCGATCTTTCCTTTCTTCGGTGTTACCTTTTTTTTCCCCTAGAGGATGGGATTGGGGTGTATAATAACTTTTTTTTAAGGATGCCCGGGAACAACTCTAGGTTAAATGAAAAGTTTTAATGGTATATCACTTGTAGATTTAATTATCGCAACTTGCATGAATTGGAGAAAAGATGTTTCTAGTGAGTCCTCTCATTTTTGGGATGGATAATGTGCAGTAGAAATAGTTCGTTAAGTGCTTTGTTTTTGGTTCAATTGTATGTTTGATGATAACCCTTTTTTCACAAATTTTTGGGCATTATATGTTTTTCTAGTATTGAGCAATATCGTCGGGTTACAATTACTTGGTTTCAGTGGGTACAGAGTAAAAGAAAGACATAGCAAAAATACCTTGAGAATTTATGGTTCTACACATGTTTTGTCAATCTTATGGATATAAAAGCATGTCCTTTGGGGTAAAATTTGATTTTTGAAGTTGAAGAGTTTGAAAATATAGAAAGGTGTCATGTTTGATGTTACTGGTCTGCTAAATTAGCATAGTCATCAGATTGCCATTCCTATGAGGCTGCGTTGAAGCATTTCTCTCAAATTATTCAACAATAGCTTTATTCTCGATAGAGCCAAAGTCCTTATCTGACTCTTGCGTGAGCTTTGGCTGCTTCATATATTCATTTGTTCAATCTTCTTATTGTGATCGTGGATGTGCAGTTTAATTCTTCCAAATTTGAATTGGTGCAACTTCTTAGCTGGACATAAAGCCTTCCATGTAAGCGAATGAGCAATCCTGCAGTGATATTCTTGTGCAGTAGTGCTGTTCTGCTTGCGGAAGAGTACTTGGTTAATCTGGTTCCTCCAAAAAAAAAAAAGGACTACTTGACTAATCTGTTTAGCTGTCAAGCATACTCTTGTTGTGTTACAGTTTAAATACCCTTTTTTCGTAATTCTAAACGTGAGTTGTGCAATGCTACAAGGGTGGTCTAAGTCTTTCCTTGTTTGGGGTTTGGACGGGGGAATGAAAGGGGAGGAAACAAATAGGGTAAGATAAGATCATGGACAGACAAATGTTTGTCACTACCACCCAAGCAGTTTTAGCCATGCACTGATTGGCTTTCTGATTTCTGCAGTACCATATAGAAGCACAGTATCAGCACATCACTCCATTACTTTCATTACCTCAGACTTTGTTTATTTGTTTGGTAAATCAGGCCATGCTTGCTTTGATTGCTGTGACTTTTGGTGTGACAAAGGCAACTCATTCCTGGTGAGGCTATCCAGGCTGCAAAATGTAACTTATCGAGGCGATCTCCATAGAGAAGGGGGGTGAAAAGAGAAAGGAAAGGGCAACTTTAGTAATTGGTTTTTGTTTGTAAGATGTCTCTTTTTCTCAATTTGTATAGCAAATATTTACTTGGATGGTTCTTATACTAAACATGCACTTTCCTTTTTGTTACGTTTGTGGTACTTCTTGGCTTTGTTCCAACAGTGATGTATATTTCTTGAAAATTCCCTAATAGAAGTGCAGAACTAAATTGGAGATTCACTTTGCTGCTCCATGGGGGGAAGTTCAACACGTTAAAGATTATTAAAGATTTTGGCTTCTTTGGATACATATATGCGTGAGACTCCAAATGAACTACTTTGTTGGTTAAAATTTTTTATAAGGCCTTTTTTATTTTATATTTAATATATAAAATAGATATTTTATATAAATTTATCCAATTCAATTTGATATTTTTGTAAATTGATAAATTCCTTTACTATTTTTCAATACAATAGGAATATGTAATTCTATTTAGAAAAATATAAAATTCGATTTGATATGATTGGTCGGATGTCTTATAAAGTTTTTGCATGAATTCTCATATTTTGGAGAGGTGTTTAGTTTTGTGCCTCTCAAATCTGTGGTCGTTTAATGAAAATTTTGTGTGCTCACTCAGTAGTAGTTCTACTTTAGAGAATTTTTTTCATAAAGTTTAGAAATTTTGTCTTTTTTCGAAATAAGTTCATTAGAAGTTGTGTCTCGTAAGTTGTAAAATAACTTGTGGGGTGCTGAAAATGAATTTATGGTAGATGCATCAATTTTCGGGCCTCCTATTTATCTGTTAGTATAACTCTCGCGCTAATGCCATGCTGATGGTACTGTCCACCTTATAGATGTCGACATTGTATTATATACTGACAGAGTATCACACATAATATCGATAGAGTATCAATATATCGATAGAGTATCATAGAGAATATCGATAAAATATCAATATACTGGTAAAGTATCATAACGAATGATAGCAGGTTTTTCCGTGATAACCTATCGATATTATATCTTAATTGTTTCTTATTTCTATCTTTAAAAAGAGCCAAATGATATACTCCCCCTATCCCATATTAATTAAATTTGTGAGGTAATGCACACATATTAAGAAAATTATTCAACGATAAAATTTACACCATACTTTTCACTATTGCCCTTTGTGAAATCATAAATATGTACTGTAATTTATCTCCCAGAAAATATAAAACTTCAATAAATGAAAGGGCAAATATGGAAAAAGTTTCAAACATTCTTTTTGAACTTTGAACAATTCAACTATTTTGAACATTGAGAAAAGACTCGAAAATTCAATTAATTTGAGACGAAGGGAGTATAATACTGACAGGGTATCGATATGCCGATAGAATATCACAAAAGATACCTATAGAGTATTAATATACCGACAGAGTATCACGGAGGATTAATCTCACTCCAATCTGATACCAATATCGTATCAATATACCGACAAAGTATCACAAAAAATATATTCCCTATGAATATAGTATTTAATAATTTTATTTTAATTGTTATTTATTTATTTATTAAAAAAAATTTCAATTCTAGATAAGGTATCAATATACCGATGGATATCATAGACGATTAAGCTCATTCGTATATGATACGAGCATTGTATCAAGATACCAACATAATATCAATATACCGACTGAGTAACACAAAGAATATATTTTGGAAAAATAACATAATTAGGCAAACATATGATATGCATTTACATTATACAACTATAGTTTGAAAAAAATTACAAATTATAGCTATAGTCAAGATTTTGTTACTATAGTTACGGTTTTGTTACTATTTTTTCTCTCCTTTCTCCTCACTCTCTCCAATTTCTCACAGATATACAATGACAAATGTATATTAACTGCATATGTACAATAATTTTGATAGATATACATAGTTAATTTGACATATACATATACAATCGCCTTTCTCCATTCTCGCTTGCCTTTCTCCTCCCTCTCTCGATCTCGCTCACTTCTCTTCTCACTCCTCTCAATCTCGTTAGCTAGATATACAAATATATGTGTTTAAATTAGATATATATATTTATTTGACAGATATATACAATCAATTTGACAAATATACACATACAGTTCGCCTCTCTCCTCCCTCTCTCGATCTCACTCACCTCTCTCCTTCTTTGCAGGTCACATAGCTGAGGTTATATTGTGTAATTATGTAAAATATAACTATTTGACCATATTAAGTTTCAAGTATATGCTATTTATGAAAGTTCCCCATATATTTTCTACTAATTTAGAGTTTATTAATAAGATTATAACTTTAATAATTTTCTCTTTATTGTTTCTTAAATTTTCTTTTAAAAAGAGTCCAATCCTCAATGATATCAATATCGCATTAATATACAGATAGAGTATACTATACTGATATGGTATCAATATGCGACGGAGCTGTAACACCCCACACCTTACAATACTAGTACAATTCAAAGGAAACATGACATGATTTGGACAAATTGACGCTAAA
>JAPFFP010000046.1:12538546-12554651 GCA_026153255.1 Solanum medicagineum
TGGGTGGGGGTGGGGGTGGAGGTGTGAGTGTGAAGTAATTAAAACAGATATCCTCCAAGTTCAAAAGGGGAAATAATAGGTGCGCCTCTTACTGTGCAACAGGAATTTCAAGCTATGATAGGATGTTAAAAAATGCTGCAACAACTTGGTGATGAACTTCTATTTAAATTGCTTAGGAAGTTAAATTTTTAAGGTTTTACCAACAAATTCAAAAATGTAAATTGGTCCATTTCTGCTCAAAGCCGTTTTGATGTTGCTGGTGATTTGTTTGTTAGAAGTAAATCTGGCTAACTTTAGTGTTGGAGAATTTAACTGAATAGTCAAATGAAACTAATTCAGATGGATCAACATCAGTTGGAATTCATATAGGTATTCCACCTGGGATTAAAGCTCTGTTGTTGTTTTGTCTTGTTTATTGACAATCACGAATTGATGCTTTTGGTAAAAGATGTACACATCATATCTGTAGTTCTTTAGTTTTATTTATTGTGTGTTAATCATTTTTAAAATAACTCTGGTCAATAAGCTGTTTGTGGGGCAGTTCCAATGATAGTCATTCCTCGTAGCTGTGCTCATTCTCGAAAATAGAATATCTTCCGTCCAATCCCTTACAACTGTTGGTATGACGTTAATGGTTTTGTTATTGTGGCACTGCATCATGTCCTAATCCCTGGTCGTTTCTCTTTCTGCTATGTTTAAATTGGTCCACCAAACTGGGGGATTTCATTTCAGCAATCCTTTTGTCTCCTTTAACTACAAATGCTGTGCTGACTTCCTAACAATAAGATTGTGTGTTCAACTGTCTAGATCTTTGAGAAGAACCCAACGAAAATCAAGAATTATGGTATTTGGCTCCGTTACCAAAGTAGAACTGGATATCATAACATGTACAAGGAGTACCGTGACACCACATTGAATGGTGGTGTGGAGCAGATGTACACTGAGATGGCTTCTCGCCACAGAGTTCGCCATCACTGCATCCAGATCATAAAGACAGCAACCATTCCAGCTAAGCTCTGCAAGAGGGAGAGCACAAAGCAGTTCCATGACTCCAAGATCAAGTTCCCCTTGGTGTTCAAGAAAGTCAGGCCACCATCTAGGAAACTCAAGACCACGTACAAGGCTACTAAGCCCAACTTGTTCATGTAACTTGTTTGGTCATATGTGCAATGAGAAGCAACTTCCGATTTATGCAATTTTGGTGCTTTAGTTGAGTTAAAATTCATTCTGAAAGAGAGAAGTTAAAACTTTTTGTTCTACTGACCCAAGTGATGATGGTTCTTAGAATAACTTTAATCATGGATTCTATTTGCTTTTATTGTTGAAGTTCTTGTTAATAATTTTGTTATCATTTTGAGTTGATTTCGTCGATTCATCTTCTTCTTCTTGCAATTTGAGAAGAGGTGAGAGGTCTCACTGGGTATGCCAGAAATATGTGAAGACAAATTGTGTTTGAAATAATTAAGAAAGGAAAAAGGTTATAAATTACAGTATAACAAGCTAGACTGTGAGTAACTAGACATAACAAACTGGTGTCTATAACATAAAAGGTAATGAAGAAGAATTACTAAACATATGCAGAGAAAAGCTAGAAAGTAAGAAACCAACTGTGTGACATAAAACAAAATTTGTTTTTCCATCCTAGCACTAGTGCTCAAAGAAATCTTCAGTCCTGTGTATGTACCAAATAGGTGTTAGGCCTCAACCAGTGGTTGTCGTTATCATAGCGACCATGCTGTACATCTGGACTATTGAAATCTAATTTTTCAAAATCATAGCGTTGCAAGCACTGTACGCTTGTACTATCCAAATCGTAGACACCAATTTCATAAGGTCCTCGTAGAGCATGAATGGAGTTGCAATACATTAGTAATACATTAGGTCATCTGTAAAGTAAATATGATTTCCTTTATATCCACAAAGACGAGAAGAAGCTATTGAAACTGATGTATTTAGTCCCAAAAACAGCACATTGTCACCGATGCTTTCCACCTTCAACCAACTTCGACGGCTAGTTTCATACATATATAAGTTGAAGATTTTTGTTCGTTTACAGTAATTTTGTTCCTCTAGAGACCCTGTCCAGATCCAATGTCGTTGAACCAGGAGCAGCCCAATTGAAGTCTTCACCAAGTAGGCTCGTCTTCTCCTTTCCGGTTCCCCTTCTTGTTGTGGTGGTAGTGGTTTTGATTGTGGTGGTTGTATAGTATCGACCAGTTGTGGAGAACTAGAAGACAAATCAAAGATGGGTACATGACTTGTGATTGTCACAGCATATACTAAATTCTGGTCATGAAAAATAATATCATCGTATCTCATCCTACCTTTGTTAATACATGTCCACCTTTCATCTCCATGTTTGCAGTAGG
Source organism: Solanum medicagineum (assembly GCA_026153255.1). Lineage (NCBI taxonomy): Eukaryota > Viridiplantae > Streptophyta > Magnoliopsida > Solanales > Solanaceae > Solanum > Solanum medicagineum. Next base: position 12,540,916 of record JAPFFP010000046.1, read on the forward strand.
CCAAATTATAATGCTGATAGCCATAGATGGCAGCAACCATACAATTCGGCTTGGTTGGAGCTGAAGATAGTACAAGTTTGTGTATTAACAATTTGTGCACAAAATTCGCGCTTTCAAAGGCACTTTGTGTGCGGCCATAGGCTTTAAGCTCATATACAGGGTAACCATGGTCGTTTAGACCGTATTTTCTCACATCAGGAAAGTTATTCCGCGGTGGAAGAGCGATTAGAACCTTACTGAATGGATTATAAAGAGATATTGTTGGAGCCAAGTCATTAGTGGCAACTAACCAACTGTAGGAACATCCTAAAAACCTGCTACTGTCAAGGACCTCTGGAATAAACTCAAGGTTGTGTACCTTTCTTTCATGTAAACAGACAAACTTTTCGCGTATTTCGCTGTCGTCATGACAATGTAGTAGACACCATGGATATGAACGATGAATCGTTGGTGATACAGACCTCCATGAAGTACAAACACATCCGAACCTAACTTGATCCTTCAATGTAACAAGAGAACTAGCTATTAACCTCAACAGATCCTCTGAAAGCTCCGACCACATCGACTCATATGATATAGCAATAATTAGAGCAAGAGTACATACTGCTACTCACAAGTCAGATGGATTTGTACTGGTTTGCCCAAGCAGCCATAGAAGGTTGGTTTTATAGGAGTAACGTTTCTGATTTCTAGTTTACATAGGTTTTGTTTTCCTAACCTTATTCGGTAAATATATACACAACCACAACATTATATACTCCCTCACTGTCCTATTTTTTCTTTTTTAGTTTGTTCTAAAAAAATTTCTTTTTTCCTTTTCAAAAAATATCTTTAATTAAGTACCATAAGATTCAAAAAATATATATATTTTTTTAAATTTTGTGTCGATTCTAATAAAAATGACAACAACAATATAACTAGTGAAATTTCAAAAATAAAATTTGAGAAAGATAAAATGTATGCAAACATTATCACAACTTCAATATTCTGAAAGACCCTCGACTCAAGTGCACCAAATTCCGATATGAAGAAAAATGAGACAATGATTTGAAAGAGTAAATAACAAGAAAACAATGAAAAATCTATTAGAAAAAAATCAAAAGTAATAATCGAGATACCATAAATAACAATAAAATCATATAATAATCTAGATACCATAAATAACATAAGTTCCCTTCTTACTGTGTCTTGGTTCCGAATTCGTTCAATATTCCAAACTAACCAAGGAAAACATAATAAGAAAGGACAAAATTTGATTTTCCGTTCAGAAAAGTTTTGAAAATATTCTTAGATTTGACACGAATTATAAGTTTTATCTTTTTAACTATTGACAACTTTAAAAACATCATCTTGACTAACTGAATTTAAATACACCCAAATAAAATACTTCCATAAATTATAGCTAAGTTTAAGATGATTTTAGCACTTGCCTCAACTTTTTATTAAGATTCTCATATTCTTATAAAAATTTGAGACCACTTAATATGCGAAGCAATAAATAAACAATGTATATGAATTAGCTAATTAAAAAAATTATTTTTATATTATCAATAATTTAAAAATAAAATTAATAAGTCATATCAAATTTTTAGACATTTATCTGAAAATAAAAAGAGTACAAGGTAAAAGAATCTAAACACGTGGCTGTTAATTAGAGTATCAATGAAAAGGGGACTAAACTGAAAATAATATAACTTTGTGGACTAAAAACGTAGCATCAACACAAGTGAGCTGAGCCCAATTGCTAAAGTTCCCATACCTCTGCCTACTCCGTCTACCTGCAGGATTGCCGTCGCCGGTTTGTCTACCAAGGTTAGTCCCACTACAGTGCCGCCGCCGTCGCGGGTTCTTTTACTTGCCTCTGTTTATGTGCTATGTTCAGAATGTTTCGAATTGTTTTCTTTATTTGTTACTTTCCAATCATGCAATGCTGTAGTCTACTGTAACATAAATCTAGTGTGCTCCATTTTTTCTCACTCGTTAGAAGCCAAAAGCATAGGTAAAGTTCCGATTTTATCTTTTGTTACCATTCCAAAATTGTTCACAGTCATTGAAACCCTGCTGATTTTACCCTAGTCATTGAAAGTTTCCTAATCACAGGTCAAAATGGGGCCAAACTTTAATCCGTTCCTCGTATTGTTCTTGACTATTCGGTGTTTCCTTTGGGTAAATTCAAAAGTTGGATTGGTTTTCACTTGTTGCCCAAACCCCAGTAAGATGGATGGATATGTGAATTATTCATTAGGGATATCAGTTTTATCTACTTTTTCTAACAAGTTTTTCCACGCTCTTAAGTTACCAACTCATGCTGGGCATAGACACTTATCTGCAGTTGACTTCTACCTCCAATGGTCGGATTAACGGAGTTAGATGAGTTTCGAATTGGTGTAAATACTCTCATTATATATTCTTTTTGGGTGGTTGTGTTATCTTATAAATGACCATGTTGCAACAGCCTGATTGATGTATTCTCGTATGAGATGATAAAGTCTATCTCACAGGAGTGAATTTGTGTAGTCTTCTATGTTTGCCTGTGATGTTTCAAGCCAATCTCTGCACCTTATTTGAGGGAAAGATGTCTGATATTGCTAATTAAGAACACAGCGCCCACATCCTTATTAAATCTACCATTATGTCTCTTGTGGTTCCCTACTTAGTACCTTTTGCACCTTAAAAGTGTTTGTGGGGATTAGAAATCTTCTCCTGATGGATAAATTTGAGTAAATGTGCTCTGCATTTCTTGTGGTTGTGGCATATGAAATTTGAAAGATTTTCTAGAATTTATATGCTGGTATTGCTGTGACTGCATCCTTTCTCTGTAAGGCCCCATACGTCCCTTGATAAAGTCCACTGCGTTTTGATTTGTGACAGGTCATTTAAAATGTATGTGAAATCTAAGTTGTCATGGAATGTGATAATACCTGCTGAGAATCTTGATGTTGAAGGCCTTATGCTTCAGAAGGCCATTGTTGTTCGCCTCTTGGATGACTTTGCTTCCAAGAAGGCCTCAAAAAATCTTGGTTACTTTATTGGTCTCTCGACATTGGAGAGGATTGGGGAAGGGAAAGTTCGAGAACATGCTGGTGATGTGCTTTTCCCTGTGGAGTTCAGCTGCATTACCTTCAAGATACTCCGTGGAGAGATCTTGGAAGGAGTGGTTGAAAAGATCTTGAAGCACGGCATCTTTTTGAGATGTGGCCCCACTGACAAGATCTACCTATCTCATCAGAAGATGGCGGATTATAAGTATGTGCCTGGAGAAAATCCTATCTTTATGAATGAGAAGATGTCAAGAATTGAGAAAGAGACTCTGGTGCGTTTCATTGTGGTTGGAGCTAGGTATGTGGAGGCAGAGAAGGAATTCCAAGCTGTTGTGAGCCTGGAGGGTGATTATCTCGGACCTATCTCACAAAGTTCTGTTTAGATTTCAGTTATTTGCCGTTGTTGGATGTAAAGCTAACTTCTCCTATATCTGTGTTTAGTACTTTTTTGAACCAAATGTTACTTCTTGGTTGATTTTGCTGACCCTTACTCATTTGTTTGCTCAAGTCCTGAAGTGGTCAAGGCATAGCATGTGTTTGCAGATACTTTTACTTGTTAAGGTGATAAATTTACTTAAAATACCTTTCAAGTTTCTAATTCTCTTGGCTGATCTTTCTCTCTATGTGAATTCTTTCATCATGTATTAAAAGTGTTATGATCAGTAGTTCAATGATAGAAATTTTGGTGCATGGTGTTTAGTATTTGGTCAGTGGTTTTTGATTTAATGTATTGGGGTTCTAATTGATTTGTTCTTTTGGATAACCAAATGTAAATCTGATGAAATTCTGGTTGCATATGAGAATAAGCTGTATAGTTTTTCCAAGGGTGGCCTCGAGACTACATACAAGGCCAATAGGGACAACTTGTTCATGTAACATGTTTGGTCATATGTGCATTGAGAAGCAACTTCAGATTTATGCGATTCTGGTCCTTTAGTTGAGTTGATTTAAGATCCATTGTGAAGCCTTTTTGTTATGATCAAAAGGTGGTGGTAATTAGAATATTCTCAAGCATGGATGTTTTTTCCTTTTATTGTTGCGGTTTTGGTCAAAGTGTCTATCATCGTTTGTTGTTTATTGTGTTTTGAATATCGCACTATTTTGGTGTTCTTGTTCCTTTCTTGTAGGCATTGTACAGCTTCATTTGTTAATTGCCATGCTTTCTACATTTTTTTCTTTTTCTTTGTATTTGGAGGTCTTTCGGGAATAATACTCAACAAAACTGGGCATTTTTAACACACTGGCACGGTGCGCCAGCAACGCACTCGATTTTTGGAAAAATGAAATTGCGATTCTCTTCGAACCTAATTTTATTGGATATGTTGTTGCTACTATATAGGTGTCTGTTGTCCTTTTGTATGGACACTTGCATATAACTATTTTTGGGCGACTCGATATGTAAAAGATCACCTGGTGTATTAAGATGACATCTTTCTTTATACATTCAACCATCAGTATTTGCTTCTTTTTGTGCGCGCGCGCGGGGGGATGTTGGCCATTTAAAGGGCTGATGTGATATTTGTAAAGGCAAACATAAGCTCAAAATCTGCTCTTCTGTTGCAATATCTCATATCAGATATGCCAATTACATGTCATAAAATGTTATAATCATCTGGTTTCACAATGATTAAAGGATTTTGGGTAGAAGAAAAAGTGCATGCATAACAAAGATGGAGTTTAGGACATGGATTGTGACCCCTCACCAAACTAGGATAGATGTCAAAATGCTCTTCATTTGCTACAAAATTGCCATATGAAATCTCTACTATATATGGAGCATTATTACCCCAACAAAGGGACTAAAGTTTTGTCAATCTACTTTATATAGCAGCAATGGTTGACATGCCTTAGATGAAATAACCTCTTATATACTTGGAAAGTTATTTTTCACCAACCTCAATCAAGAATTTCAAAGAGGGAAAATGAAAAGGCATACTCAATATATTAAAGTAAAAGTAAGCCATGAGAGTAATCTTTCTACAGGGATACAATAAGGGTATTCTTTTCTACTTTGATCAACAAAGAATTAAGATAAAATATTCCATGGGTTTCAAATAAGTATGCTCGATTTATAAAATAGTTTTTAAGTTTTATGCACTAAAGATGCGTAAGAATTCTTTACACAAGCAAGTCATTTTTAAGATAATGGTTACGAACCTACTATCACATGTCAAACTACACTGATATTATAAAAGAAAATTGATAATCTAATTCATTTGTATATGTTTTTTAAAATACATTTTGGGAACCATTATTATGAATGTGAGGAAAGAAGCTTTGGTATATGATTACATGGGGCAAAAGCACTTTATCTTTGTCTACCACCAGTATGCAAATATCATTACCATTTCCTACTGTTGACCTGTCTTGTACTGAAACTTGACATGAAAAAAATAAACTTGCTAATCAAGATTTAGTTGATCCTAGTAATAGCAATGCTCATATGTTTTTGTGAAGAAATCACATGTTTCAATTTTTGGTTAGAAAAGTGATATCTCCCATAAATCCAAATGATTGAAACTTGTCGTGTTATTCTTTAAAAATTCTTCTCTTGTTATCATTGTGTCTCCAACCCCTTGCATTTGAGAGGAGAGTATATTAAGCCTATGATTAATTATGCAGATGCTAACTCATTATCAACTTCAATTCAAATTCATACGGTCAGTCTCAAGTCTAAATAAAGGAGGAGGGTTGCGATAGACTGACAGTATAAAACTTGTCAATATATTCATGATGAATCCTCATGAATGTTTATATGAGACGAATATAAATGAAGAAGTGGAACTCAAATAGCTAAAACAAATTTGTTTGAAACTGAGGCGTTGTTATTGTTATAAATTTCACCAAAAAAGGCATTCTTATTTACCATCCATCTGTTTCCTATATCTACTGTAGTAACTTTTGGTATCTGAAAAGTAAAGGTTATTACTATTATTATATGTAGCTAGGAATTTTGCACAAGACATGAAGAAATGGACACTTATTCTTTTTGTTCAATGATCTGAAAGTGTAACCGCACATTCCGCTAGAGATATTGTTCGTTTTTGGGTCTAGGCCCTCACGGCTTTAAAACGCATAAGTAAGACCTGTTTAGTTTTATATTCAGCATCTCTTATGTATTTTGTCGATGTGAAAATTCTCATCTTGAGATGTGTATTATAGAAAATAGTTCTTTATACGAGAAGCAAAAGATACTTACTAATAGAGCTAATACAATTTACAAGTTGTCTCTTTAGCAAAAAAAGAGGGGGAAAAGAAAGATGTCTTTAGTCTAATCAAGATAACATGCTCATCATTACAACCTAGATTAAATAAAGTCAATATTATTATCCTTGTTTGTCACAAGAGAAAAAAAAAACCTATAAAAGCTAAGAATGTTATAAAGTGAAAAAACTTTAAAAGAGTCCTTTAATTGCTTGCATAGTTTTAAAAGTCCATATCTCACTGCAAAAAACAATTTGTCATCTAGAGTTTCCTCTTCCATTATAGTACCTTACTTTCCTAAAAAAATCAGATTTCTTCAGTGCTACATTAGCTGAACTTTTTAAGCTGCAGTTCTAGGAATTAATACTGATTTTCTTGTAATTTGAGGAATCAAGAATGAGGAAATATTGGCTGTCAATTACTTTAGTCTTTGCTTTTTTTGTACTTCCACATTTCATTGTTTGTTTATCCAATGAAGAGATTCAACTCAACAGCCAGTTGATTAGCATCAACCAACATGTTACCAAGGTATGAACAACTCCCCCCCCCCCCATCCCAATACAAAATTGTTATGTGAACATAGACAGATTCAGGATTTAAATCTGACGAGTTCTATATTGATTTTAGTTACTAAAGGTTGAAACTTTAGTTATTTTTCACATATATATTTATATGAGGATGGTTCCCTCAATTGCGGCATCACCTTCATCATCTCTCGGATAGGTCGATGGGCTTTTGGACAATTCGATATGAGCGAACTCCAGAAGCATCAGACCATCTGTAATGTGACATAGGAAGATTTTTTCCTTTATGCTTTTTCCCAAACAAGGAATGAGAATTTGACAAGTAATGCAAAATATTATACAGGTGAATTCTCACACAATATTTGATATTGAAATTCATGGAATATTATTATGGGCTTCAATGGGATTCTTGATGCCTGCTGGAATACTCGCAATAAGACTCTCCAACACAGAGGAGTGTAGCAGAACAAAACTCAAAGTTCTATTTTATGTTCATGGAACTCTTCAGGTAATAACACTCCTTTCCCTTCAATTTGTTTGTCTAGTTTAACTCGACATGAAATTTATTAAGCAATTTTTTTTGAATTTTATAATCTTAAATCAAACATATGTAAAATGCATCAAAATGCACTTAAATATTAAACACGACACATGAAAAGTTAAAATCAGAGTTATACAATAAAGTAGACAAATAAATTGATATGGATTGAGTATTTAATTTCAAATTTTGAATTTGAAAATGAATTGAATTTGTTGAAAGGAAAAAAAGGCTTTTTGACATCTCTTTGATGAATGATACTCCCTCTCTACTCCATTGATACCCTTTTCTTTTTGATCCGCTCAAAAAAAATGTCGTTTTACTTTAGTTGGAAACAATTTAACATTAAAATTTTCTTTAAACCCTTAATGAAATAATTTTCAATCACACAAATATCTCAAAATGATTTTAGACTATAAATTTAAAAATTCTTATTTTTTTTTATTAAATACTATACCAATTGAACGAGTTTCACATAAAATAGAATCTTTTGAGCCATGACAAGTAATGATCATAAATTGATCTTTACTTTATTCTGCTACTTAATTATCATAGGTGCACTTTAATCATAGTAAGGGTTAAAAAGTTCAAAATTTATTTATCTGAGCCCACAGTTTGGTGGGAGTTATAAGTAAAACAGATTTGACTATGATTACCACCATTATAATTTGTAAGTGGCAAGTAATGAAAATTAATTTAACTAATTAACAATTTAAAATAATATTCTTTCTTTTTCTTGTTTCAATTTTTGATTGAAAAGGTGCTCTCTGTGGTGTTGGCTACTGCTGGAGGTGTGCTATCAATAAAGAGCTTTGAGAATTTGTTCAACAACAATCACCAAAGAATAGGCTTAGCACTTTATGTGGCCATCTATGTCCAATTACTTATGGGATTTCGAAGGCCTAAGAGGTAACTTTTCCTTTATTGTTGATGCCGAATTCCTTTAGAGAGTTGTCTCGAGTCCATATATATTCTTTATCTATCTACCTATATTTTTTATTTCGTATACAAATATCATCCTGCTCAAAATCATTCGAGTTTTTCCTAAAAGTATTGAAATGAGTTACTTTTGTAGCACCTTGTATTTCCTTAAATTTCTTGTTTGCCTTTTTGCCTTTTTTCTTTATAAATTAAGATGATGTTGGAGTCATTTTTCATGTAAATCAATTATACTATTGGGTATTTATTGTCTTTTAGTAATACAAGTATCGAGTAGCTTTATTCACCAATTTATGAATGAAAGTAGATTATCTAGAGTACATTTTCTTTCTATATTAAAATTTGAACGATAATTTTGTCAATGATTTTCACCAATTTAATTAACATTTTATCACATCCTTATGCCTTATGTAGTATAGTTTTGCATAATCTCAAATATTATCAGTTCTGGTATGTAGACCAAATAATACAAAGTAGTCCGTGATCCTTGGATGCCAAAGGCGTCCTTGGGATGAACTTGTAGTTTCTACGGGATGAAGATGATGAGGTTGGTCCATGAATTTTCTTTCTTCTTCTTTTGCCACAGTTTGCTCAAATAATTGAAGGAAAATGCATCAAACTATTTTGCAAAATTCCTTTGGATAGAGTTGTCTCAAGCCCGTATATATTCTCTATCTACTCGCCTATATTTTTTGTTTCGTGTATAAATACCATCCCCCTCAAAATCATTCGAGCTTTTCCTAAAAGTATTGGCATGAGTTACTTTTATAGCACTTAGTATTTCCTTAAAAATTTCCTGTTTGCCCTTTTGAACCTGTGTTTTTCTTTATAAAGATGATGTTGGAGTCATTTTCATGTAAATCAATTATACTATTGGGTATTTATTGTTTTTCGGTAATACAAGTATCGAGTAGCTTTATTTATCAATTTATGAATGAAAATGAATTATATAGAGTATTTTTTTTCTATATTAAAATTTGAATGCTAATTTTGTCAATGATTTTCACCAATTTAATTAACATTTTATCACATCCTTAAGCCATATGTAGTATAGTTTTGCATAATCTCAAATATTATCAGTTCTAGTATGTAGACCAAATAATACAATGTAGTCCGTGATCCTTGGATGCCAAAGGCGTCCTTGGGATGAACTTGTAGTTTCTACGGGATGAAGATGATGAGGTCGGTCCATGAATTTTCTTTCTTCTTCTTTTGCCACATTTTGCTCAAATAATTGAAGGAAAATAGTGCATCAAACTATTTTGCAAAATTCCTTTAGAGAGAGCTGTCTCAAGCCTGTACATATTCTCTATCTACCCACCTATATTTTTGTTTCGTGTATAAATACCATCCTCCTCAAAGTCGTTGGAGCTTTTCCTAAAAGTGTCAACATGAGTTACTTTTGTAGTGCCTGGTATTTCCTTAAATTTGTTGTTTGACCTTTTTTACCTGTGCTTTTCTTTCTAAAAATGTGACATTGGAGTCATTTTGCACATAAATCAATTATACTATTGTATTTATTATTTTTCATTAGTACAAGTGTGGAGTAGCTTTATTCACCTGTGAATGAAAGTAAATTATCTAGAGTGAGTTTTCAATCTATATTAGAATTTTGAACACTGATATTTTTAATGATTTTCACCAATATTATTAACGCTACATCACACCCTTTAATTATTAGTATAATCTTGCATAATCGTGAATATTATTAATTTGGCATGTAGACCAAAAAATACAATGTAGTCTGTAACCCTTGAATGTCTGTTCTTCGGGTGATTTGGTAGTTTCTACGGGATGAAGATGATGAGGTCGATCCATAAATTTTCTTTCCTCTTTCTTTTGCAACATTTTGCTCAAATAATTGAAGGAAAATAATACATCAAGCTGTTCACAAGCATAATGTAATGTCTATATGAGTAATATACATCCAGGGGCCTCTATGGTTTAATTAAACCTATTGATTTCAACAGAATTATGAGTACATACACCCTCCCCACCCTAATAAAAAAAATCAAAATATAAACATATAATTAAGTCACACTCATTATCAATCAACTAACTCTGAATCTTGAATTTGCCTCAACATAGGTTTTATGAGATTTAACTTAGAACTAACCTACTATGAACTATTCTTGGAATGCAGGGGAAGTAAAGGAAGAAGTGTATGGTACTTTTTCCATTGGCTACTTGGAACAACAATATGTTTGGCAGGAATTATCAACACCTACACAGGCTTAAATGCTTACCATGAAAAAACATCTAAACCAATAAGCCTTTGGACAATAATTTTTACAGCACAAATTTCATTCATGGGATTTTTCTATCTTTTCCAAGACAAATGGGAATACATACAAAAGCAAGGAGTCATTCTTGAAAATAATGAAACTATAACACCCCAAGTGGAAATAGTTGTTCCTCAGAATGATGAACAAAAGATGATTATGAGAACTGAGTCAGGAAGGAAAAGCAATGCACTTGGGACTTTTTTTTCTAGAAGCAATGTCCTAAACAAATTATTTCAACAAACTTGAAATGTTTCATGTGTTTTTTTGGGAAATATTTTGAGTGCACTAGAGTTTGGTGTATTTTTATTTGAGGCACCAATTATGTGAATGCATCATAACATGACATGCGATTTTTAGATTTTTAGGGGATGTATCCTTGTACATAAAATAGAGTCATTCATCGCGTTTGTATTGTGTGACGATATCTATTACATATATATAAGTGTGGATAAGCAGGCACGTCTCTGTCGACATGCCTGCTTCAACTACCTGTCTAAGCAGACAACTACCGATTGACGTTTTTGCTTAAGCAGACAGTTATCGACTGACGCGTCTGCTTTAGTTGCTTATTTTTATTTTATCATTTCTATTAATTATTTCCTCAATTGTTTTAACTATGATTTTACAATATTACCTCTAATAAATTATTTTCTCAGTTGCTTCAGGCTTCAGCTATGATTTTACTATACTAATTTAAGAGTAATTTAAAATGATTCCATATTTTCAAGCTAAATTTGTGAACTACTACTTACTAAAAAGGTTCATTTAGAATTCTTTAAAAAATGAAAATTTTTAGTCTTTCAAAAGAATTACTCCAAAAAGACTCCATAGTCTTGGGAATTCTAGCAAGATAATAACTTTGCATCACATTGTCCTTATTTTTAGTGCTAAGTTTAATTTTGTTCTTCAAGTATAATTTCGAACAAAGTAATCTTTTATTTCTATTAGAAGTGCACATTATTGATCACGTTCAACACATTTTTATTTGTTTAATTTTGACTTAAATTTTTTTTAAAAAAATATTATTTTAATTTTATATTCTTATAATAAAAATAAACATAACATGAAAAAGCGGAATGCAGCTAATGTGCACGTGTGGTCAATCAAATAATACAAAGTCACAATTATTTATCAAAAAGAAAAATAAAGGTTTTTTGAAAAATAAATTTTAAAAAAATGAAAGACCAAAAAATTGAAATAAAGGTAGTAATACTATTCCTCGTAATAGCTTGTTCTAGTGCTAAAAATCATCTGTCTCTTTTCAAAACACCTTCAATCACTTTTTACATTCACTAGTTCGACATTCTCAATCTTTTTTTCTGTGGACAAAAATCAATTTTATTCACAAAGACTAAATTAAGTGAGTGTTTATATTGACTTATATTTTTAATTTTAATATTTAAACACTCTTTAAATTTTAAAATATTTGCATAATCCAAAAAAACTTTCTTAAAATTGAAAAAGTACAAAACTTATAAACCACTTTAGAAAAAAATCTACAGAGGACCACCATTTGAAATTTTTTTTTCTCTAAACTATTCTCAATAAAAGATAATTCAAGGAATATTTTAATCCAACGGTAGATTGGGAATCTCATCTCTCCCCTATTGCTTGAGATACCCTCTGTGACTGTGAGAATCTCCATTCTCCCCAACACCTCAAATGGCTTCTTCAGATCACCATATGCATGACCATGACCATGACCACCACCACCATCATCATCATCATGACCATAGCCATGAGTACGAACTTGCTCTGTCATTTTTAAAATTCTTTTCTGAGGGGGGGGGGGGGTTGATTCTTGATTAATTAAGTGGCTTAATTTGTAATCAGGGACACAAAAGCAACATCATGGGTAGGAGCAGATGGGAAAGTATACCATAGCCATGATGGGCTGGCTCCTCATTCTCATGAACCTATTTACTCACCTGGCTACTTTACCAGAAGGGCACCTCCACTTATTGACAGGAATTTCAGTGAAAGAGCCTTTACTATTGGAATTGGTGGCCCTGTTGGTACTGGGTATTTCTTGATTTCCCTAAATTTTCAGTAAATTTATGTCTGTTTATTTGGGTGAGTGTGTTTTCAAGTAAAAGGGGTTTCAGTATTTGAGAAGAAAAATGCCATCTTTGAGAAATGAGGGCAGAAGGGGGAGAATGATATTTAGTAGCTTTTGGTATCTGTTATAAGCAGGATATTCTTTCAGCTGCAGCAACACAAGTAAAATGGACCATTTTTATAGATAAAAAATTCTAACTTTAGAATCCTATATATAGACATATCTAACTGTGTGAGTATTTACATGGTATCATTTGCTTTTCATTATTAGTCATTTTCCTTTTTTTTTTGTTTTTTTCCTTTTTCTTCTTCTGCTCATGTTCAGGAAACAACTGTCTATCTCTGTGGTAGTGGTAAGGTCTCCTTACATTATACCCTCCCCACGCTCCACAGACCTTACTTGTGGAATTCCACTGGGTATGTTGTTGTTCGTATAGTATTAGTTTTTGCTATTCCCTTTCTTCCACATTTGGTTTCTTTGTTGTGTAATTAGTTGGTAAAACTTTGGTTGAATGTGTTGAGATTTTGAGGGGACTAATTATTCTTTTATATGCAGGAAAACAGCTTTAATGCTGGCATTATGTAAACTCTTAAGGGAAAAATACAGTCTTGCAGCTGTATGTACCACCAAATGGTTTCTTTCTTTGTCATAGTTACTTCATGAACGAGTGCGAGTCTGCCAATTGTTTGGAACTTGAGAATTCCTTTTTATTGTTTGAAGTACGAAGCTGAATTTAGTTGACGTCTTCCGTATCTTTCTCTACCTCATCATTAGAAATTCTAGATGAAGATGCGATTTCATGCAATTTGCCTTTTGACTGATTCATTCGAGGGCATAACATCATTCTTTGTTCTACAAATGGCTTTAAGGTTATCTGAATAGGTCATGTTCTTGTTTAATTAAGAGCTCCTTCCTACATATCACGGATCGACATAAGCAGAAACTTTGAACAAAGTATTAAGGACTTCACTAGATATTTTTAGTTTGACAGGAAATAAGTTATGTGTAAGCATGTCTTTGGTGTTAAATTCCTTTGCTCTTTCATCACTTTCCAAGTCTATGTTCAATCTGTTAAGGAGAAAGTACAAACCCAAATCTCACATTGGAAAATCAAGAGAATTTATAGCAATATATAAGTGATCACCC
>JAPFFP010000046.1:12558638-12585293 GCA_026153255.1 Solanum medicagineum
AGTTCCTTATTAGGCTAGTCTCATGCCTTAATTGAAGGCTTAGTTTTGTATATATTCTGACTTTGCATATTGTGAATAGGCAAGGAAAACATTCCCCTTCCATCAGTCAGGAATTGCAATGTCATCCTCCATTTTGCTAGATTTCTCCCTCAAATTTGGATATTCATCATCATTTCTTTTATCTGCCCTTCGGAAATCGAATGCAATTCCTAACTTTCCATATTTGATTCACGGCCAACACAAATGCACAAGTTGTTATCTCTGCTAAGCCATCACCTTTCCTTGCCTTTTGATTTACCAATTGTACTTCATCATTCCAGCCTTGCACTTGTCTGTTATAGCCTTATCGTTATAGTACCCAACTCCCACAATCTCTTTGTTACATTGCACTCAAAAAACAAGTGTGGAAATATCTCCATGTGTACTCCACAAAAGGCACAATCAATAGGGACATTGATTTCAGTTCTCTGTAATCTATCAACTATTGCCAATCTTCTCTGGATGTCTAGCCAGAAGATGAATTTATATCTAGAATGGAGGGTCAATTATTTTCGGGACATTTTTGAAAGTTCTAATCTCAAAAATACATGCATTTTACGAATGAAAAAATTTATCACCAATTTTATCCTTTCTAGTTGGTGTTGCAAAATTGAGCACTTTTTATAGTATATTTAAGGATCATATATGGAACATATTAAGAATCAAAAGAAAGCAAACCCTATATATTAAGGACTATTTTGATCATTTTCTTACCTTCAATGCTCCAATGTTCCTATAAAATGTTTGTAAATTTCTCAGAGAGCCCCTATAAAATGTAGTATTTCAAATAGAGGGTCCAACATTTTTCCGAGTTCTCAATCCTAACCCAAAACCCAAACACCGCGAGAAGAAGCAAAGGAACAACTAGAACTATCAAAAACCAATACAGTGGATATATCAATCAATCAAGCCAAATCGGTGTGTGAATTTGTGCATACATACAGCGAGAAATCTATGGCGGAAGAAGGAGAGAATAAGGAGAAGAAGAGGGTGGCTGTGGAGTCGTTAGGATGGCTAACGGAATCCACCATTATGCCCAAAAAAATCCGACCAATTGAAGGCGTCGGTGCTTCTTCCATCCTTGAGCTTAAAGCCCAATTATACAAATCTCAAGAAGAGGCCAAACGCGTTGCCAAAGAGACCATCCACCCTTCTGCTGCTGACCCAAACTATTCGCATCTGGAGGTCCACCGCGCCAAGAAGAAGATCACCGCCAAGAACGCTTATTCGTCTAAAAATCCTGGGGTTGATGCCAGAGAGGCCAAGTATTGTTTCTGCTTCCCTTGCCGTATTTACTCATTTTCAATTTTTTCATGTTCAGGATTCTAGGGTTTCATAATTGAGGCTAGAATATATTTTGGTAAACTAAGAATATTTTGATGATAGTTTGATCATATCAAAGAGTGGAAACTAGCATTCCCCAGCAATTGGATTCTGTGATAAACTAAGACTTGAATTGGTCTTAAAGTGACTTACATATTGCAGTTGTATATGTGATTAAGATTATGGGCTTTGATAGTAGGATTGGGAAAGGATGGTGTTTAGTAAGTCATATGTAATTTTATTGTGATGCAATTATCGGGTTTGGAAATTTTATATTTTGTTCTGATTTTATTACATCATGAGGTGAACCTGGATTTTATAGTCCTGTACATGTTTACTCATATGAAAATTCATGTATTTTCAAGGCGTAACTGTTAAGCAGTGGGAAAAGAATGCTCTGGCAGCACATCGCTGTCTTATGAGGCCGGTGAGACAGTAAACCTCCATGCTATTATCTGAATTGCTAGAGTAATTTGTGCTCCAGCTCTTTTCTATAGAACATGTGTGTATGTGCCAGCAGCCTCCCCATAGCAAATTGTTTCGTCTTCCCATATCAAGTTCCCTTTGTACTTTGTACATTCTTTTCTCACCTTTAGGCAGGGGGTTGGTGGAGAGTGTTTAATTAAATTAGAGATGACAAAGTCTTGCAGAAGAAAGTTTGTTTTAATAGAGAAGTAGCAAATTTCATGGTTTTTAGGCATATCCGTGACTTTTTATGAGAAGTTAATATTATTATGATTCCATGACAGTGTATAAAGGCTTGATTCATGTCTGTTTTCTCCTTCATTTAAGGGACAAGCTTGAGATGAAAGCAGTCAAGGATGGATCCGTAAGCTATGCTGCCTTAGAACGAAAAGCTAAGTTATACGATAAGCTGGTGAGGGGTGAGCTCTCTGACGGGGAGGAGGAAGAGAAGTATTGTGTTGATTTCTTTCGGAAGGGTCAGGAGCAGCAAAATTCTGAGCAGCTTCAACAGCATGACATTTCGCATGCAGAACCAAGAGAAGCAGAAGATGGAGATGATGATGCCTCCCCACTATCAGACACAAAAGCTGCAGGACTTGGCCGCCAAACTGCCACATTTGACCGAAGTGAACATAAGCGTTTTGTAATGTATGTATTGCTAATTATAAACTATTTTAGCCTTAGATGTTTACATGGTCAGTTAAGTAGAAAAAGAACCAGTTCCTGTGTTTTGCACCACTTAAGCTGATGTTTGTGAGACTTTGCAGTCACTTATAAGCCTGTCTGATTATTTTGTGCATAGCAGTATGTGTTGCAAGCACTTTCTGCTGATAGTATTTAATAGCTATTGGAAAATAAAACATCTATTCAATTTTGAAGGAAGATTACAAACCTATAAATGGTCAGAATGGTACTTGCTCATGTGATCAAACAAAGGCTCCCATAAACAAACATAGAAAAGAGAAATAGTTAGAGCATTCATCAAAATCAAAAAATAACTGGTCACTGAATTTTGATAATGCGGAGTTTGGGTGCTATAACATCCTATTTATCTTAGGCTGTTCTTGATTGTCATCTTGAAGGAAACCCCTCTCCTCCTTCCTGTTCTTGTCTTTGCTTATTTTTCCATTCCTTTTCTCTGATAGTTTGCTTGAGAAGTAACTTTATACCTGAGCAAAGAATCTAATCCCTAAATTTAAGTAACAAGTGCAGAAAATTATTGCTAATTGTTTGCAAAGATCATCTACTGCTTTATCATTCTCTTTTCTTACCATGTTTAATGTTCACATCGTTTATCAACTTACATTTGCATACATGTTGCTGTTCTCAGGGAAGTTCATAAAGAAGCAAGTCAAGCCAGGGAAAAAGCATCAGAACTCAAGCTACGTAGGCAAGAACAAGTTGCAGCCCGCCGAGAAAAATTAAAGCAGGCTTATATCCGCAAGCAGATTGAGAAGTTGAAGGCTTCCAAGACAGAACAGACATAGACCAGAGGTAAACTTCTAACTTCTATAGTCAACAATAATGTTACTCTTTAAGCTTAGGCATCTGAAAGATTGTGAAATTGTCACCAGCTTTCCTTCAACTTCATGGCGGTTGGTGACACCATTCTATTGGGAAGAATTTCACAGTCTTTTACATTCTGGAGTATTGTGATTACTTCAAATTTTCACTAGAATATGACCTTTAGGTTATTGAACTGTCCAAATACTCTCCATAAATTGTTGATTTCTTACTGACTGACTTCATGAAGCATGATTGTTTTGGGACTTAACAAGTGTGTGTTTGTTATTTACCTTCACAACTTACAGTCGCTTTATTTTATTTTATTTTATTTTTTGATGTGTTATGAAGTCATATTGAGGACTAACTGATTTTTCAGTTGCTGGTTTTAATTTTTATTTTTGAGTTAATAAACTTGCAAGCCTGAACATATCTGACAGTGTATTTGTGTTTTTTGTACTATTACTTAGGGAGGGATATAGTAGGAGTGTAACCCACTCCTACCATGTGGAAGTCTCACGCTGATATTTAATTAGACTATTAGCCTTGGTATTTTGGCAGTGCATTGAATTCTAGACTGTTGGAATACATGTCAAATATTTTTTAAGGCACGTTTGGAGATGAGTTCTGTAACATCATTTGACATAAATGAATATATGTTTTTTTAAAAAAATTATGGCATCTTAACATAAACAAATATATGTTAAATTTTTTTTTTGGAGGCATGTTTGGAAATGAGTTTTACCTATTTGTATTGTTCATGCAATCTAATGTCGAGGAATTAGTCCGCGTTAAGATGTTGCGTACTCTAGATAAGCTGAAAAAATTTGATTGTTTGATAAGTCATGTTCCATCAAGAATAATCTTTTTTGAGAACTTAAAGTGGTATTGTAAATGAGAAAAGGATTAAAAAATGCTTCTGATTCTTGAATTATTTGAAATAGGTCAAAATCTATCCTTTCAAATTTTTTTGGCTCAAAAATAGCCTCCAACTAACCTGATAGCTCAAAAATACCCTTCCTACATACGGTTGCTCCAAGCAAAGCCAAATTGACCCATTTCTAGTTATTAAAATGGAAAATTAAGGTTTTTTTTTTCAAGGAGAGAGGAACAAGGAAGGGTAAAAACCTAAATTTAGTGACAAAAACTTTTAGCTGGGATTTACTAATATTTAGCCCATGCATTTGTAACTAAGGGTGAACATTCGGGCAGTTTGGATTGGATATGAAAGTTTCAGTTTTGTATTTAACATTAAAAGTTCAGCTGTAGTTTTCCACCATGGTGAACTCCCCTTTCTTGGGCTTTTAGTACCAGCACTTCATTTGTAGTCCTTGGCATGATATATTGCACTAACATAGCAGTGCAAAAACAAGGGGCAAATGCTCTGATGATGTCTCCCACAAAACACATTTGCTACATAGGGGAAACCCAAGCTTCTTTAAACTGAATCCATGTAAAGCAAACTACCTTCAAAAGAGCTTCGGATCTCCAGATTTGCTTCCATGACCAATGACTAAACATGAACTCACTTGTAATCACACCCTTGTTGCTATCGTGTTATATGTTGCGGTCTGTATTATTTAGCTGCTTGCTTGTGTTTAAAAGATGGAAGAATTAAGCAGCCCTATTCACCTCCCAGTTGTTAGTATTTCTGGTAGCAACAATTCCCCATATTCTCAATTTCTCATGGTCATGACATTTGGACATCTTCAATCTGGCTCACAGGTGTTTTTGAGGCTGGAAGTCTGAATCTGTACTTCATTTGAACAAGCCTGAGGTCAGCGAATCCAAAGCATCAGCTTTAACAGCTTAATGGCGGGATGCATCTAGCACGTTGAAGTTGTGGACTTTCTTGGAAGAGACCAAGTAGTTTCAAGTTTCAGTGTAGTTTTATGTAGTAGAGAGCTCAATTGTTGTAGAGAACGCTCCAATGTAAAATCAAAAGTGACAGTTTCTATCGTTTCCTGGCATGTACATCATGTAAAAGCGATTATTGTGCAATCTTGATGGAAAAAAAAATTCTTGAATGTTTCTATTTTTACCCATTATGGAAAAGAAATTTTTGCTATTACATTGTTGAGGCATCTGCTAAAATTCAACGGATATTCTACTATTATAGAGCTGAGGGAAAATGTTCTTGTGACGCAACAAAAAGTGAAAAATGCGACTCCACTGGGGATCGAACCCAGAATCTCTGGTTCCGTAGACCAGCGCCTTATCCATTGGGCCATGGAGTCTTTCATGCTGTTTTATCTTCCCTTTGATAATTATTCTATATCTCAAAGTAGTTAACCTTGTGAATTTGGAGAACTTAACACTGTAATATATGATGCTAATTATTAATAACACAAACTTAATGTAGCATTTCTATTTCATTCAATATTCTACTTCTAACATTATCTTAGCCTAATGACTGCACAAAATACTAAGTATACATTATCATACCAGTGTTGTGAACTGATAATAATCTCAAAGTTAAATTCTTTTGCAGTCGGAAACTTCCAGAAGATGAGTCGGTGTAAACAATATATAAGTTGGACCGAAGAAATTACAGTAAAATCACTTTATCAAATTTCCAATTGGTCATCTCCGGAATGCCTGAATCGCATTTACGGCGGAGGAGGTCGCCGCCGGAGGAGCGGCTGCGAGAGATAGAAGTTCTCATATACTCCGCGGAGAACCTGAAGAACGTGAAGCACTTGACCAAGATGAGGACCTACGCCGAGGTCTACGTGGAGAAGGACGTCCACGTGGCAAAAACCAAGGTAGCAGAGCACCGCGACGACGGGACCAATCCAATCTGGAACCAGGTAGTGAAGGTGAAGTTCCACGACAAGCTGCCGGGAAATGACATCATGGCAGCGTTAAACGTAGACATTTACGCTCACGGTCACCTTCGAGAGAAGCCGGTAGGGAGCGCTCGAGTTCTGCTCTCCGATGTGTTGAAGGACACGTCGTCGGCGTCGGAGATGCTGGAGAACAATCCGATCCAGTTTATGACAGTGCTGGTTTGGAGACCCTCTGGGAGGCCACAAGGGCGGCTCAACCTGTGGGTCCCACCTACGGGGAGGTTTTTGGTACCGTTGAATTCGCTGTCGTTTAGTTTGAGGGGAAGAGACGGGGAAGAGGAGGTGGTAATGCTGGATACGCCGGCGGCAGCGGCGGCGGCGGAGGAGGAGGAGAGTCGCAGTGCGGTGTAAGGATCTTCCAGCTGTGCATGGATGCCATTTGGTGTTGCATTTCTTCATCTCTTTACACCTTGTTTGGATGTAATAAGTTTGTTTTTATTGCAAGTTAAAAAACTGTTTCTACCAATTTATGGTTAAACATGGTCTGAAAATTGACAGTGCCTTCAAAATCTTATGAAATTTTATGTGTTAGGAATAAGATAATTTTATATTGAATTAATTTTATATGTATTCCAAAAATATTTCCAAGTCAGATTGATTCTAGTTCACTTTTACAAGTTATTTTGTTTGAATTATTATTTTGATTTTTTCCTATGGACTTGTTTTGGTACAATGAAAGCAAATATTTTTAACATTTTTCAATAATTCAAAAAAATAAGTATTTTTAAAATTTTGAGATCATAACTACGCGTTGAATTTCAAGTTTCGAATCTTTAATTTTAAATTCAAAATATATTCCAAGTTAGTCAAATTCAAAGACTTACCTGGATTGATGGTAGGGGAGGGGTGGGAGTGTGATGCGGTGGGGAAAGTGAATTGGTCAAGTTGGCTAAGTTATGGCTCAATTTTTTTTAGTCCATAGTTCAAATGATTTTTGGATTAATTTTAATCAAATTCAATTCACTCTATTCATTTGATATCTTTTTTTATGATATATAAAATTATAATTTTTAAATTTAAAATTATTTGAAGTAAATTTTAGTTTTTGAATGATTGAAATTAAATTAACAGTTAGCAATTTTTTGACAAAAATTTCTTTATGTTAGAATGCTTGAATATATATATCTGAACTTCATAACAGAACATTTAAAGTATGATCATTATATGTTCGTAGTTTGACCAACACCCACAATTTCAAAATATCGAATTGATTTCATTTAAAGTTTTAACTATAAAAATTTGTTAATTTAATTCTTAAAAATAAAAATTATTGTATAAACTTTGGACAAAGAGAGTTATAAGGGGAGGAAGTTATTACTATTTGAATTGCGGATGTACAACCTTACTAGATTTGGCAAAAGCAGGCATTTGAGTATGTATAATCATAGAGAATGCGTACATATTTTTCTAATTAGGAAGCTTGATCGGTCAAATAGAAATACAGAAAATATATTTCAATTGAAAAGACAAAAGGAAAAAAAATAAATAATATGATGATAATATATTCTCGTGAGATATAATCTGAAATGTGGAGTTTTGAAATAATTCACAAGTTGAACATTTTGAACTCTCTTCGCCTCATCGTGATATCCTATTCTTTTTGGTTCAATGTTATCTTATTCAAATTGAAAATAATTTATCTTTAAAATTTTCTTTTTGTTCTTAATGAAATGATTCTCAGATACCTAAATATCTAAAGATGATTTAGACTACAAGTTTCAAAGATATTTCTTTTTTTTCCTAACATCACGCCTAGTTAAGACGAAGGGAATAATAATTTACATCTAATTTTAGAAATTGGAATTTGTATGATATGGTTATTTCCTTATCATTTTTGAAACACTCTTATCATTTTTTATGCATATACAACCCCCATCTTTATATTCCTAATATATCTTATGCTAATATTTTCCTTTTATTTTTTTCTTCAAAGAAGAAACTATTTTTTTAGTTTCTCGAGAACGGTCTAATTTTAGTTAGTAGTTATCATTAATAAAATTTAACTTATTTAGGACTCATTTGATATAAAAGTTCATTCTTTTTATAAGAAGAGAGAAAATTAAAAATATATATATACATATATAATTCTAATCATCATTCATTTAAAGAGATATTTTGATTCTAGCTAATTGATCAAATTATTCTTGATTTTTTAAATTCATAATCTAATCAAACACATTAGCATAAAACTAACATTGAAAAGTTAATTTATCTATTTAGGTTGCCAAATTGCATTTTTGATCCATCCTAGAAATATAATCTGAATTAACAACATTTTGCAATTTAAATGAAAAAAAATAACTTTCTAGGTATATAAAAATAAAATTCTCTCATATTACAACCAAAAGAAAAAAGGTATAATGGGTCACAAACTAATTCTACCCTGTTTTGTAATTGCAATAGTAGCTTTATTGTGGAGAAGGAAACTACTCCCTCTCTCAATGGGACACCCGGTCCAAAAAAAGATATCAACCTTATTCAAATCAAAAATAATTTATTTTTAAATTTTTTTGTTTATCCTTAATAAATAATTATCAACCACACCAATAATTTTAAACCACAAGTTTCAAAAGTTTTTTTTTCCTTAAATAAAGTGTTAAGTCAAAGGATACCACGTAAAATGAGAGAGGAGTAAAAACTAACAATACTACTAATAATTGGACTAATATACGTCATTTAGTCCAATTAATACATAATCAAAAATCTCCCTAGAAACTTTAGGTTACTTTTTTTTCATAATTGCCAAGTAGTCCAAATTCCAGGGGAGAGGTCCAAATCTAATACTGTCTTCAATGATGTTATTTTCATTGAAATTCGGTTAAAGTGTATAATTATAATTTTTTAATAATATATATAAATTCGAAGTTGAGTCCACTCTTTCATCGTAACAATAAATCTTTTGGAATAGAAAATCTAGGAAGCAATACTGTTGATTTTTTGATGCTCTGCTCTTTAGTGTAACATTAAAACTTGCAAACAGGATTACTTATGACTTGCGATCATTATGAAGTACAGCAAAACTTAATTTTGTAGATCTAAAAGGGAAAATGTCTAAAATTACTCATTTATTACACAAAATATTTTAATTCCAAAAATTTGTTATACTTTGAGACATTTCATACTCTTGTCATTTTCAAATCGTCACATATTTTGACTGGATTCTACGTATCAAAATATTCAAATTTAACCCTCTACTTTTTGATTGTTGCTTACAATTACGCACAGTTTAACTTTGAAGTAATTAGAGCTTATGTTAACTAAAAGGAGTGACAAATATAATGAGTACGTACAATTTATCCTAACAACAAGGGGATAAATAACCAAGAGTGTAATGAGAAAAATAAAATGTGATCAGTATCTTTTACTCTTTTTCATCATAAAAAATGCAAGAGCAAACGCTAGGATGATAAATAAATTGAAATCGTATGAATTATTCTTCATCTTTAATTTCTATCCTTCAATGTCTATACTTATTTCTCACTAAAAATGATGTCATGTCGGCATAATTTAAGAATATGATGATACAAAAATATATATTTATATCGAATCATTTTAAAAATTTTATTTCGCGACGCGTCAGCTCAAAACAGGGGCAAAAGTGTCAATGTAAAACACGTTAGTTTGATTGGGCCCTTGTAGTTAACAAAAGAAATAAAAAACATATAATACCCCAGTTGGATCTGTTTCCACCCCCTCCAAAATAGACTTCATTTTTCCAAGAGAGTTTCAGACATGAGAATAAGAAAGCATGCCAAAATTTCTCCGCTCCACTACTATGCTTCTTCTCAATTTCTCCTACAACACGGTGATGTTTTACAGACTGCTCGGTGCCAGCTCAATCAGTCTCCGTGGGATGTCATCACATTCCCCATTGACGAAGAGGTCGAAAATGATAATAGTATTAACCAACACACAGTAACTCTTCCTCCGCCACCGCCACCGCTACCACCGCCCTCTTCTTCTAACAAGGTCAGTTTAATAAATCTCCTTTTTCTTCTTCTCCTTTTACAGATCTAGAGAATAAGGGTCATTTCATTTCTTCTTTGTCCCTTCATTTTTTTGGTTTTTGGTTTAGGGTTTTTTTATCCTCGCTAGGGTTAATGAAAGAATCTCAATCTCACCATTTTTGTCGTGTATTTACCCTTCTTTGTTCAAATTGTTTCACTGTTTCGCCCTATTTCCCAACGCACAACTTCTATTCTTTTGAGAAATAAAGTTTTTTTAATTTTTTCCTGATTTGCTTTGCTGCAGTTGGATGGATATGATAGTTGCGCTGTAAATGGGACCTTTTATGATTCTGAACAGAGGTAACTTTTACTTCAGTTTGTTTTTACTATCTTTTTCACAAAAACGATAATTAGAAGTTCGATTCAAAAGTTTGGCGTAACAGCTGGGTTTGTGTGTGTATATATATATTTAGATGGATTTGAAATTTCATTGATTTAGCTAGCGGTGTTTTTCCAGTAGCATCATCACGACGACGAAGCTGGAGACGAATGAAAATAACATTGTCGCGAATGTTCCTGCTGATTGTGGCGATTTCGAGAAGAATGAGCAAAATGATAATATTGCTCCAACAATGTGCTGCAAAAATGACGGAAAGGGATGGCAATGCAGTAGAGAATCGAAAATAGGACATAATTTATGTGAGCACCATTTTGCTCAAAAGCATTGCAGTAGCAGCAGCAACAACTCATCTCATTCTACTACTATTTCTGCTGCTGCTAATTCGGACACCAAAATTGATGCGGCCGAGACAACTCATAGTTCCCGCGGCCGCCCGCGTCGTCCTAAGAAATCTTCATCTTCCGAATTTTACTACTATTCTGGTTTTGGTCCTTTATGGGGCAAGAAAAGAGGCCAGTCGACTGAGAAGTCTGCCCAATCTTCATCTTCTCAAATGGATAATGAAGGATTTGACTATATTGAAGACGATAATGATGATGAGGTTGAAAACTGTAAGACGAAGATCAAAAGATCTCGTAAGCCCATTAAAGCTAGGTCACTCAAATCTCTAATGTGAATTCTCAACAGCAATGTCTAGCTAGTGCTTTATCGTCGACATGTTAGGGTATGTTAGATTATTTTGGTTTCATGGTTCTAGTGTCCTACTCTAGACGAGTAAATATTACTAGCTTCAATTTGCTTCTGTGTACTTTAGCTTTGGCATGTCTGGCGATATTTTTTTATATATCTAAACCTTATGTTTTATTGGATAAATTCAAATAGGGATAAAACTGTAATTTTTTCCTTTGTGTTCCAACTGTGTGGTATACGGCGGTAAAATGGTAAGTTTGGGAGTTTCCTTCGTCACGTGTGTCAGATAATGAATATATATTTTCTCCAAACTTTATAATATAAAGTTAGTAAGTACTAGTATTAATTAATCTGTGATTCCCACTAATTATGAGCCTTTTGATTTATGTTTTGCATGCAGTTGATTTACTTTACTTCTAGATATACTTTTTGAAAACGTTACTATTTCGCCTACATTTAAAGAGTCAACTTGAGATTGATAGTCTTGAGGAAGCAATAATTGGTAACTCAAATTTTGATTAAGAACTACCATAAAAATTGTCCTTTGTTTGTATATTGTGTCATGTGTATAAGGAGTGCTTTTCATGTCTATTAAGTTTATAATTGAATAGAATATTGGTAATTAGTATAATAGTTAATATATATGTTAAGTAAACACAGTTTACTAAAATTCTATATATATCATAAATTTATTGATTACAGAAGATCAACTGTACAGAATGGTATTGACAGTAGTGAAGTATCATGTGGGGCAAGAAAGAAATCACAGAGTCTTCCAGAAGAAGAACAGGAGCATAGAACAGATCATCTAACAATGTGTTCAAGAAATTTACTGTAGAAGTAGTACTAATCCTAGAATGGATAGTTACATGAGTAATCTTAATTACTATCCTTAGAAGACTAGCAGAAGAAAAAACCAAGAAAGAGCTCTAAGTTTGGGACTATGTCCAAACCAGAGGTTCAAAGTTGTAAACATTGTTTAATCTGGTAATAGAAAATTGATTACCAAAAAATATATATATAAATATTGAGTGAGGATGCCTTTGCGCCTGTGTTGTTGCAGCTTTCTGCAACTCATGATACATCATATGAGGTTATTTATATATTTATATCATATAAAAAGTTTTAATAATAACAAAAGTATTAAAACATTCAAATAGAGACTACTTAATTACTTCCTATATCTTGTTATGTGTATAATTGACTTCCTTTCTTGGAAACATGCATAATCATTAGCTTGAAAATGGAAACAAAGTTAGAATTTAAAGTTTATAAATATTGAATTTTGCCTTAGTATCATGAGAAAAGATATGTATGCCAAAAAAGAATGGAGGACTGAGCATCAAGAGTTGTAAACTATGGAATGTAGCTTCATTTGAAAAACTAGTGTGGGCAATTGACTTGTAAGATAGATTCTCTATGGATTATGGCAATCAAGATATATGGACTCATACACCTCCGGGAGACAGTAGCTGGTACTGGAGGAAGATAAATTCTATCAAAATGGCAATGACAGAATGGTATAATAATGACACATATTGTTTGACTGACAATGAAGCCTATTAGGTGAGTAAGAGCTACAACAATATGGGAAGACTACAGAGAGTACATGAAGCTAGGCTAATATGGAATTCTGTCATGCTGCCTAGACATAGAGTTATTGTTTGGCTTGCCAATCAAGAGAAACTGTTAACTAGGGAGAGGATGTTTAGACTTCATATACCAACAAATGATAACATTTGCTGCTTATATGAGGATAATAAAATTGTATCGCGACAACACCTATTTGCTAAATAGAGTTGGACAACCAAACTGAAGGAAGAATTAGAGATCTGGACAAGCATCAAGATACAACACAATGATGTGGCAAAACGTCTAAAATAGATTAAAGGAAAGCACTGGAAATAGTTCAAGAAAGAGTGACAACTGCAATATGGAGCCAGGATATACCATACATAGAAAGTAGGGAATTGGAAGCAGTTCAGAGAGGTATAGTAGATACAGAGACGACTTTTGCACTGACTAAGAGGAAATTACAGAGAAGATAGATCACTTGGAACAATCTAGGAAATCTAATAGATGTAGATAGTTGATTCAACAATTTTGTAATTACTGATGTGGTTGATTGAGACTATAGAGATAAGAGCAGATGAAATGACTTAATCTCTAGAGTGCTCATTAGGTGTAACAGTTTGACTATTATGGTAATTCTTCATAGTTTACCAAAAAAAAATATAATATTGAATTTTAATCCTTTGCAGTTGTTTGGATTCTAAATTAATAAGATGTGCAAACTCGATCAATAATTTTTAAGAACCATACATTTAAATTTGAAACAGAACTACTGACTTATTGAGAGTTCAACTGAATCAGTAACTCACACTGCTCTGCTCCTATTTATAACAACTGAACACCAAATTCAATTATGAGATTGAAAGTTATCATAACTCTATTATTGATCAATGCGTGCAGTGATTTAAAATTTTGCATGGCAAACCATGTCTTGATTTTACCTGAGATGTCCGCACATGTCCACTAAAAATTTCTATGTCTTCAAATCTATTAGCAGGACTTTCAATGTCAGCTCTTGTAGCTCAGTTGGTTAGAGCACCCGTTTAGTAAGCGGGAGGTCTTGAGTTCGACTCTCAACAAGAGCATTTTGCCTCATTGATTTTTTTTTGGGGCCCTTTTTCTTCTGATTGTTTTCTCCCTTCCTCTCCAGTCTCCACCTAGTTTCAGAGATATACTTTATCAAATTTCAGTAGTTTGTATGTCGTATGATGTATAAAATATTATTTATATTATCCTACATTTGATTGAAGATATTAGTATTATTTATCTCACTATTTATTTCTTAGTGATAGAAAAAATCATCCCATATATATGGTGCAATAACTACTCCCAGCCAACATGCTTTCAAGGGTGAACTACATTCATCCAAGGGTGGTCAGATGAACACCCTTTTATCAGAAATTTTTTTCGAATATATAGATTAAATATAGATATTTTGATATATATCAATTGTTGAACACCACTGATACAAAAATCACTCATCCATGTTCTAAAAGTATGAACACTGTTGACAAAAATACTGGCTCTGCCACCGCTAACGACCAATAATCAAGTGTGAGGTTCTTGTTCTTAGGAATGACAAGTTGGTGGGACAGTTGAAGCTTATGTCAGGTGGTACTTGCTAGGTTTAAGCAATATATTTAAAAATTCAAAAAACGATTGGGCGTTACTAGTGTAAAATACTTGCATATCTGATGATGCAACCATGCAGCGCCAGCATAATTTTTACGTAAAAAAGGAGAAATAAAACTTATTTCTTTCAAAAAAAGAAAAAGTAATACAACGTCTACTTTTCACGAAATATGTTTTTCTTTATTACTGCTCATCAAGCAAAGGTAAGAGGAAAATGTAATAAAAAGAGGAGAAAAAGGCAAAGGTTCACTTGCTTATATATCATTTTCTTGTGTGCATTCAATTGATGTGTACAATATACATCTTTAAGAGAAATCTTCAAAGAATGCCCCAGATCATTTTGGTCACTTCCACCACATGAAAAGAAGGTATAATCCCGAAAAATCTGTGCATCAATTGCTAGCTGCCCTTTTCTCCTTCTAAAATCGTTCCATCTTTCTCCTTCAGAGTAGAAGCTGAAGAGAGTGTAGGATTCTCTGTAAAGATGGAATGCTATCAGATGAAAGTCACATTTTGCAATGCCCATTTTCAATACAATCAAAACGAGTTTAACCAATATCATAATTTCAATACTATCTCAGGCTTTTTACCTTGTGTATCAGGCTTCATGGTAAGGGTAAATCTCAAAGCAACATCGAAGAATTCAGCCACATTCTCAACTAATGCTTTTAGATCCCAAGTGAAAGCTAAAGAGGGTAGAGCTGATACAGTAATCTCTGCTTCAACTTGACTAGAAAGAAGCCTCCTGAGTGAAAGTTCAAAGATTGGTCTGTAAAATGCACTAGCATTTAGCTATTGGAGACATACAATTTTCTTTTACAAGATCTCGATCACACGACATCACTGTTAATTAACAGGTGGGGAAGGAATATATCAAGTTTCATGGTACTTTTGTTATGGTTTTCCTAAGAATCTAAGATCTGCAGATGACTAAACAAGAAATTGAAAAGGAAACAATAAAATAGGAAGTAGGAGAATAAACATTCAAGATGTTCACTCCACATGCACATATCCTCTTTTCTTCCATCAACCTACATGATGAAGACAAATTTCTTAATGCCAGAACACACCAAAATAACAGTAAAAAAAGTTGAGATCAAAGCTTTATGAGTTTGAATAGTCGCAATTACCTCGCACTTGGCCAAAGGGCACCAAGAGGAGGTGCCATAGAGTAAATAAGAGCTTCAAATAAACAACACATTAACTAATACCACCGTCATAACAACTATTATCATCAAGGCAGGTACTTGCTTGCTTGCCGCTTCAGAAACTAGAAAAATCATTAAGTGATAAAATTGACCTCCAGATGCTATGAGGTAGGTCACTTCGTTTACATTTTCCTTTTCTGGGGACTGAAAAAACTTTTTTAAAATTATGATGTCTCTCCAAAAGATCATGTATTCCATATTAAATTCATCAGCATGTTCTTGCAGATTCATGCTGTGCTCTTCACTGTGACTTCGAAGCTAATAAGACTAAAATTTCAGTACTGAAACCTTAAAAATATGTTGCATTGCTAGCAAGCCTATCATACAATCATCCAACTTTGCTGATCATTAAGATCAGGTGTAAAGGATCTATCAAAGACTACTATTTTGTGGATTGATGTTGACTAACCTCCCAAGGTGCCAATAATTTCCACGAAGGCTGGGAACCTGTAGCAGATATTACCACTTCAGACTCATCACCAATGTCATCGGCTAGTTTAGCTGATCCCTCTATCAAATCGGCTTTCACCTGAGAACAATCATACCAATATCATAGAAGATGTATTTCAGCTTTTCTTAGACTATTTCAAAATAGTTGATCAGGGAATGTTGCATTGTCAAGTAGCACCAAGTCCTACAAATGTTGAGAATGAATTTTACACTATTCTTTTGAAAACTGATGTCTGGGTCAGCTTGCGTGTACATCAACTAATTCCACAAGGAAGGCTAAAGTTAGAAGGTCAAAGTCTCAAAGATACAGCTACATCAAAAACTGATTTATTTATTTTTTTACAGAAAAGGTACGAGGTTTTCAGTTTATCTCCAAAACTAAATCACAGATTCAACAGCTTGAGTAAAACTGATAAGGAAAGACATGGAAGAAGCATAAGCAATTAAGCGGGTAAGAACGAAACCTATTCATAGCTTCATTGCATTACCACTGCACGCTGAAACTATAACTACCCAAATTACTTTCGAAAATCCAAATAGTATGAAACTTTATAAGGAAGACCTGGATCATTTTCATGTATCAGCCAGAAGGTAGAAGTGCTACCATGTCATTGCCAGAATGAAAAAGGCTGTAACCAGGAGCTTTTGGTAACCTTCTAGTTTGAACTACATCTCGTGCCTTCCAAGCACTATCCCACAAGCCAGCTGCAGAATACATACTTGCTAGAACCACATAGCTAACAGCTTTTGTAGGTTCGATATTACACAAATGCCTGGCTGCTAACTTTCCAAGTTCCATATTGCCATATATGCTACACGCCCCAAGAACTGAACCCCAAAGAGAGGCACTGGGTCTTATATTCATCCTGCAAATCAAATCATATGATTCTTTCAAACAGCCGCTGCGTGCAAAAATGTCCACTAGGCAAGAGTAATGCTCATCTCTGGGAACAATTTTATATTTTCTAACCATCTTACTGAAACATTCCCATCCTTCAGCAGTCAACCCATTATGGCTACAAGCAAACAAGAGAGACAAGAAAGTTATATCATTTGGCGCAAAGCCTTCACACTCCATCTTCTTAAAATATGAAACTGCATCGACTCCTCGACCATGCACACCATATGCAGAGATCATTGACGTCCATGATATTACATTTTTCTCTGCCATGTGCTGAAAAACATTGTTGGCATCTTCAATTTCTCCTGTTTTTGCGTACATATCAACCAAAGCATTATTCATCGCCACATCAAGAGTGCTTTGATATTTGATGGCAATAGCATGTAGTTGAATCCCTAAAGATAGTGACGCTGTATTGGCACATATGTTGATCATGGAGCATAAAATAATGTTATCAATTTCCCTATGATTCCTACGCAATTGACACAAGAGTTCCAGGCACTCGTTTATATTTTTACCTTCATGTGCGTATCCAGTAATTAGCGCAGTGCAAGAAATCCTGTCTTTGTTATGCATCTTCTTGTATATATAACTTGCAGTGGCCAATTCTCCGCATTTCACGTAGGCATCAACTAATGCTCCACTAATAATACTATATGAACCATAACCAAGTTGAATGATACATCCATGTAACATACTGATTTTCGCTCGTCCACCACACTTGCCACCTCCTGCAGATGCTTTGAGAACACTTCCAAATGTGAAGCAATCAGGGAGTATACCTTGTCTGAACATCCAACGGAACAGCAGAAATGCATCAATTTCATAACCTCGAAAAGCATATCCAGAAATCATGACATTCCAAGAAACCAAATCCCTCTCTGCCATTGACTCAAAAACACAACAAGCATCCTCCATCTCTCCACACTTAGAATTGAAATCTACCAACGCACTCTGTACATACAAATTATCCACAAATCTGCTCTTCTGAATGCACCCCTGGATTTGCTTTCCTAAATTCATACATGACACTCTAGTACACGCCCTCAAAACGCTTCCATAAGTAAACTGGTTTGCCCTCAACCCTTCCCGACGCATAGCAACAAACAAATTAAGGGCTTCTTGTGCATACCCACTCTGAGAGTACCCAGATAAAAGTGCAGTCCATGAAACCACATTCCTTTCAGGCAATTTATCAAACATCTTGCGGGCGGACACCATGTCACCAGACATTGTGTAGAAAATAACCATCTTGGTTCCCAAATGAACATTTGAAGGAAACCCAGTAGTTATAAGATGGGAGTGAACCAAACGACCCTGTTTATGAGCCTTTAGGTCGATGCAAAGCTGAATTATATTGGAGTAAATAGTATAGTCTGCTTTGATGGGGTTGTCAAAAGCAAGTATTAGCGCTTCCGCAAGCCTTTTGGCATTACAAAGCGATTCAATAGATGATTTCAAGGAAGGGAATTGAGCGGCTGGGCTAAGCCAGTTCACTACATTTCTATACGTTCTATTCATCATTCTATAGCAGTTGAACCAAAAAGAAAAAAGAGAAGAATTGCTTACATTGTGCTGAGGCACAAGTATTACTAGTTGTGTCCGCAGGTTTTACACTTGTCAAATAGTCTTCTTTTCAAGCTTTCTACTACGAATTTCATCGAGGACGAGCAGAAAAATCTTGTGCATACTTGTTATCATTCTTTTTTCCATTACGTAGTCTTCAACTTTTGCTAATGCTTCTTACATTTGCATTTTTTTAATGCTCTATATGTAGAGCAAGAGGCACGGTGTATCTATATATTTGTGTCATGCTCAAGCAGAAAAACACAGAGCATTTTGCTTAACAAGGCAGAAAAATAAAAGAAAGAAAGCAAGTAAAAATATGTGAGTAATATAATTTGAATAATATTTTGAGAGTTTATTAGCTGAAGAGGGTATTTTTATTGTGTGGAGTTTAAGATTCAACTCTTATCCAGAGTTGTTGAGTTACACACTTTGTGTGAAAAGGTTGTTGTATCATGGAAAGTACAGGTCAATGAAAATACTGCTGGATCGATGAAATAATTTTATTTTACCGCAGTGCATTTGAATCTCCTTAAAGAGAGCAAGATATCCGCACCTCAGCCTAAAGAATTTTAATTCTTAATTTTGATTTTCAATTGTAATTTTGTAATATCACTGCATTTTCACCAATAATTTTTAGAAGATTCAATATGGCTACAATTGAAAAAACCGCATATATCAAAATGGGAGATCTCAACAAGTCATTTCGGTTCAACAGTAATTATTTTAAGAGGTGGACGGGTAAAATACGTTTTTACTTAAGTCTTCTCAATGTTTCATATGTGTTAACTGAGAAGAACCCGAATAAAATTAATATCCTCTCCATGAATAATGACAAACATATTTCTCATCAAAAGAAATGTGATAAATATAATGATGACTCCTATAAATGTTTGTATTATCTTCTTAATTGTTTATCTGATAATTTTTATGATTATTATGATAGAACTTACTCTAGTGCAAAGAAAATTTGAAAAACCTTGCAGAGTAAGTATGATACCGAGGAAGCCTCTCCGGAGTCGTTAATAATGAAAATCCGCATTGAAGAGGAGGCAACAGGCCAAGATGAACTAGTGGAGTTAACAGAGAGCAATATCATATCGAAGGTACATTTAGTAAATTGAAATAATGCTAATCCCGACTGTAACAAAAATACCTATTTGAAGTCCAAGAAGAAAATTTTTAATAAAAAGATGGTAGACATCCTAAGAAAAATAAGTGTGAAAATAATCAAACACAAAATCAACATTTTCAAAATTCAAGACTGTGTTTTGTCTGTGGCAAGAGTGAGTGTATTGCTCGATTTTGCAGATATCGGAAACGTGGGTCTATACCTCAGACAAACGTTACCGAAGAACCTTTTGTGATGGTTATTACAGACAATTTTATGATTGAAAATGTTGATGGATGGTGGGTTGATTCTGGTGCAAACCGTCATGTATGTTATGACAAAGACTGGTTTAAAAATTATAATCTTTTTGAGAAACTCAAAACCATCATGCTTGGTGATTTTCACAGTACACAAATGCTTGGAATAGGAGATGTTGAATTGTGTTTTACCTCTGGAAGGGTATTAACTTTGAAAGATGTACTTTTTACTCCTTCCATGAGAAAAAAATTTGGTGTCTAGTTTTCTTCTTAATAAAGCGGACTTCAAACAGATTATTAAATCTGATCAATATGAGATATTGAAAAAAAGTATTTTTGTGGGAAAGAAATATGCATGTGATGGGATGTTTAAATTGAATGTTGAAATGGATAAAGTTTCTACTTCTGTTTATATGCTTTCTTCTATTAATATTTGGCATGCTCGTTTATGTCATATAAATGATTGATATGTTAGAATCATGAGTAGTTTAGGTTTAATCCCAATGGCTAAAAAAGATTTTGAAAAGTGCGAGGCTTGTAGCAAAGCCAAAATCACTAAAAGGCCTCATTTTCAAGTTCAAAAGAAAAACTCGTTTGTTAGAATTAATTCACACTGATATTTGTGAACTTGGAGGAATTTTAACTCGTGGAGGCAATAGATATTTTATCACTTTTATTGATGATTTTTCTAAGTTTACATATGTTTACTTAATGAAAAATAAAAGTGATACTTTTGAGTATTTTAAAATCTATCTCCATGAGTTGAAAATCAGTTTGGGAGAAAAATAAAAAGAATAAGAAGTGATAGAGGCTGTGAATATGAGTCAAATGAGTTTAATTCTTTTGTTAGATCATTGAGAATAATTCATGAAACTACTGCTCTTTATTCTCCTGCATCGAATGGTTTAACAGAAAGGAACAATATAACTTTGGTTGAATTAACTAATGTCATGCTTATTGAGTCAAGTGCACCTTTAAATTTTTGGGGTGAAGTTATTTTGACTGCTTGTTATGTGTAAAATCGTGTGCCTCATAAAAAGTCCAAATTAACACCTTTTGAATTGTAGAAAGGACACAAGTCAAATCTGGGATATTTAAGAGTCTGGGGTTGTCTAGCCTTTGTGAGACTAATGGATCCCAAAATTACAAAGTTAGGTAAGAAAGTTACTGCTTGTGCTTTTTGTTGGTTATGCTTCAAACAATACAACCTACAGATTTTTTAACCATGAAAACAATATTATGATAGAATCAAGTGATGCTATTTTTCATGAAAATAAATTTCCTTTTGATTCTAAAAATAGTGGATGTGAAAGAATTGAACAAAATATTTTGTCACTATCTAGTTCTTCTACTTCAAATTTAAATAGTAAAAGTATTGATGATGAATTTTGAGTTAACAAGAAGTAAAAGAGCTAGAGTAGAAAAAGTTGGTTCTGATTTTTATGTTTTTAATATTGGAGATGACCCTCTTTAAAAGAAGTTTCATCTTCACATAATGTTATTTTTTGGAAAGAGACTGTAAATAATGAAATGGAATCACTAATTTCTAGTAAAAACTTGGAAGTTAGTTGATTTATCACCGAATTGTAAAATAATTTGTTGCAAATGAGTCTTACGAAAAAAGTTAAAACTGGATGGATCAATTGATAAATATAAGGCTAAACTAGTTGCAAAAGGTTTTAAACAACTTGAAGGCCTAGAGTTTTTTGACACTTTTTTCTCCGGTAACGAGAATTACATCCATTTGCAATTTTTGATTTGCAAATTCATCAAATGGATGTAAAAACTGTTTTTTTAAATGGAGATCTAAATGAAGAGATTTATATGGAACAACCCAAGGATTTTGTTGAAGCAGGTTAAGAAAACAAAGTATGTAAACTTTCTAAATCTTTGTATGGCTTGAAACAAGCATCAAAGCAATAACATGAAAAGTTTGATTCGTGCATGATTGAAATGAATTTAAAACAAATGAGTGTGATAAGTGTATATATCATAAGTCTTGGAATAATTCACATGTTATTACTTACCTATATGTTAATGATCTTTAGCTCTAATGTGAATATTATTAATGAAGTAAAAAAATATTCTTAGAAATTATTTTGATATGAAAGATCTTGATGAGACAAATTTTATTCTTGGAATAAAAATAACTAAAACATGTGATGGAATTTTCCTTGACCAGTTACATTATGTTGAGAAAATTTTGAGAAAATATAACTTTCTTGATTGCAAGTATGTTGTGACTCTTCTCTGATTAAAGTGTTCATTTGTTTCCTGTACAAAGTGAAAATGATGTGATAAATCAAAACAAATATGCTAGCTTAATCGGAAGTTTGAGATATGTGATTGATTACACTAGGCCTGATATTGCATATGCGGTGGGAGTACTTAGCAAGTTTACTAGCAAGCCAGGTAAAGAACATTGACATGCTATAACGAGAGCAATGAGATATTTAATTGGAACAAAAAAATGTGATTTGTTCTATAAAAGATGTCCTGTTGTACTTAAAGGCTTTTGTGATGCAGATTGGAACACTCTATCAGGTGATTCCTGTTCTACCACTGGTTATATTCTTACTTTGGGTGGTGATGCTATTCGTTGGAAGTCTAAAAAACAAATTATTATTGCTAACTCTACCATGGAGGCTGAACTAATTGCTTTAGCTTCAGCTAGTGAGGAAGCGAATTGGTTGAGAGATTTATTATTTCAAATTCCTTATTTTGAAAAATCAATTCCTCCTATTTTAATTCAT
Organism: Solanum medicagineum; assembly: GCA_026153255.1. Lineage (NCBI taxonomy): Eukaryota > Viridiplantae > Streptophyta > Magnoliopsida > Solanales > Solanaceae > Solanum > Solanum medicagineum. The sequence goes on from JAPFFP010000046.1 coordinate 12,581,305, forward strand.
TGTGATAGCACCGCAATAATTAGGTAAAGTTCAAAATCGTTATTAAAACGGTAAATCCAGACCTATATGGAGGAAACACAGTAATGTAAAATTATTTTTGACAAATGAAGCCATTAATGTTGATTATGTCAAATCTTGTGATAATCTTGCAGATCCTCTGACTAAGGCCATAACGAGAGAAAAGATTTGGAGCACATCGAGGGAGATGAGATTGGAGCCTATAAAATTTTGAGTCATATATGAGGAAATCCAACTTGGGGACTAGAGATCCTATAACCAAGTTCAATGGGAAGAATGAATCATAGGATGACTCGTTGTGAAGAATGCACTATTATTTATTCCCTCTCTATGGTGTGAATGCATTATTTCCTATAGTGACCTTGTAACTCTTGATGAAAATTTGTACAGGAACACTCTTGACAAATTTCACCTATGTGAGTATGGAAGTAGACCGCTTCATATGGGAATCAGGCTCATTCTCAAATACACTCATGAAATCGGGATAACACAAGGTCGTAATGTGTTGGCTACTCATGTTAACACCTTGATTATTATGTGTGAGTAGTAATCTTTTATTTGCACTAAGCTGTCATAGTTCAAGTCTGAGACCATTACGACTTTGTTGTAAAAGTTACTATTTCATTAAGTGAAGGTTGAATGTAGAGCACACCTTCTTTATGCATAATAGTCTTCTTTTAGCTGATAGACTCTCTACAATATTAAAATGAGTGGGGGATTGTTGGAGTGCCTTTTAATATTAAACACAAATTCTTATTGCTCCTCTTACTATACTTTTTTTTTTTAAAGTATTTTAATGTGCTAATGCACAATCATTCACTAGTGCAGACTTGTTATCATTTTTTTCTCATTATGTTATCTTCCACTTTTGCTAATGCTTTTTACACTTTTTTTAAATGCTCTATTTGTAGAGCAAGAGGCACGGTGCATCTATATATTTGTGTCATTCTGCTCATTTGAGTATATACAGGCAAAGCAGAAAAACATAGAGCATTCTGCTTAACAAGACAGAAAAATAGAGGAGAAAGCAAGTGAAAAAATGTGAGGAATATAGTTTGAATAATATTTTGAGAGTTTACTAGCTGAAGGGAGATGTTTTTATTGTGTGGAACTTAAGACGCAACTCTTGTCCAGAGTATTTGAGTTACACACTTTGTGTGAAAAAACTGTTATATCTTGGAAGGGACAGGTCAATGAAAATACTATTGGATCAGTGAAAATAATTTTATTTTATCAATGGGTTTGAATTTCCTTAAAGAGAATGAGATATCCGCGCCTCAGCCTAAAGAATTTTAGTTCTTAAGTTTTAATTGTAATTTTGTAATATTGCAATTTCACCAACATCTTCCTCCAAATTTCAAAAAACTTTGTTGCTTAACCAATTGATCTGCAGCTTTTTAGCCTGTCACAGCTACAGCCCCGGCGAAAAAGCAGAAAAAGCCCAAGCCCAATTGCCCAAACAATACTGAACCGACTAAGTTAGGCTTCAATAGCTTTTGGTGCCAGCCACCTTAGCACTCGCCGGCGAAGCCATCTCTACCGAATTCCAAGTAGCTCGACATTTGGGCTTATGCTCTCCAGTCTCCACCAAATTCAAGTAATTAATTGTACAATTGCAGCATCCTCTTTTCTTACTCACTATGATAGTTTGACTTACAGGAAAATTTAAAAAATAATGATTTAGTTTGACTTATATGAAATTTAAGAAAAATAAAGAAGAACTTTTGATTGTAATTGTAAATTAAAGTTATGTTAAATGTATTAAAATATTTTTTAATCTAGCTTTAAACATGTCACGTGGAAAGTTGAAATCAAATATTTAATAAAAAAAGTCATTCTTTTTTAAATAGACTAAAATAAAAAGTAGATCATATAAGTTAAATTTACTTTTCACTTTCAAAAGAACATTTTTTTCTCTGAGTTCCTTACACTTTGTTTGGATTGTTGTTACGTATTGTTTCATACTATATCATATTCTCTTATTTTAATAAATATACAATACTTGCACTTTCTATGGACGGTTGTTACTATGATTTCATACTGTATCGTATCGTGTTATGTTGTGTTGTATCATACTGTATCATTTTGATGAATATAATACTTGAATAGATAGTATTATTATCCGTCGGTACATAACATCATATACCAATAATTTGAATAAAAGAGGGTAAGGTGTTGGCATGATAAAAGATAAAATAAGACTACTAAATAATAAGTAAGACAAAATAAAACGAGAATATTAAGATAACGACACGATCATACTGAATTAGTCGTTATAGTTCACACAAAATGAATTTTTTTGTCGTTGTCTAATAATGAATTTGAAATGATACAATACAATGAAATTTAAGTAACAATCAAAACAAACATTGTATCTAAACTAATAGCACAATACAATATAATAGGTAACAATCATCCAACCAAGGTATTGGATGAATTATATCATTTTCCATCGTTATATTATATCACACATCCATAATTTGAAGGATGAATTTATCAGATGTTACGTCTGTGTTCATTCATTATTTAATTAAACATGCCAGCTGCAAAGGTATTAAGTTGAATGGCTAAAGGTTTGTGGTTGGATACATTCCCTTTTTAGCTATAGGTTGAATAGTGAAATTCTTAAATTGTGATTCTAATTGATTGACTAAAAATTATAAAAACTTGGAGTGTCATCGTGTGTATTGATTTTCAGAGTATTATTCCCGAGATCGGTGCAATAACGTTGTTTCGAGTATTATTTTGGGGAAACAATTTCGGTAGAGATAACGTTACAATTTTCTGTCATTCCAAACATGCTCACACGGTGAGACTTAGTGCAATAATGTTCCTGAATTGGAAATAATCCCATTTTGCCTCTTGCTAGTAGAAAACGCATAACAGAAAAGTTCCTAGAAAAACTAAAAATAAGCAGATTATTCAGTATTGACATTTGTCCTCCGTTCTCCCGCTGCCTTGAACAAATATGCTGCTCTTATTGCCTGTACATGTGCTTCGATCTTTCTAAGCTCCAATTTTTGGATCCATTCTTCATAATCTGTACTGGGATGTCCAACCAGAATGTTGGGAATGTGTTGGAGTTTGTGCAAATATGAAACTTGAAGCATAGCAATAAATGCTTCAGGCATTTCTCGAAATTCCAGCTTCTCAAGCTTAGTCAATGATATCAACTCTTCTGGGAGCCTCCTCAACGAGTAGCATTTAAAGATTTGCAGGCATTTCAGACCTGCCATTGCACCTCTCCCTAGCTTCATCTCTCGCATAGACATTAGTTGATCCACCTTCAGAAACTTGAGTCCACGAAATCCATTCTCCGATATTCTGATACTGTAATCTTCCCCATCAAGAGCTTTGACTAGTTTCAAAACTGACAAGTTGGTTAACTTCTCCAACACTCGGATTGAATCTGGATGGAGGTTGGAGTTCACCAAAGTCAGCTGACAAAGATTAGGTGGAAATACCCAAGGTATTGATGCTAAGGCTCCCTTTAACTTAAGCTTCACAATATGACTCAATTTAGAAAAACCAGCAACCAAAGATATTTTCAGGCTATCCTTTACTTCCAAGCACAAGGATTGAAGGCTCTCAAGCTCTGCAAGTGAATCACATAATCGATCCATGTCTAGGTTATCATCACTTTCAATGAGTAAACTAATTTTTTGGAGATTACCCATTCTTGTCACATTTTCCTGGTGCATCCAGTGATGAACATGTATGCTGCCTAGAGTTTGGAGATTGTTAAGTAGGTCGATCATCAACAGGCTTGGGGAATTTATGTAACCAATTAGATGCCGTAAATTCTCTAACTTCCACAAGACATTAGGAACTTCGACAGAACACAACCTAGACATGGGCATATCTATTGTTTCCAAGTTTTGCAAACGACTTATTGAAGGGGGAAGCTTCTTTATGCGTGTCTTCCATCCTATGCCTAAGTACTTCAAGGACCATAGTTTCCCAATACTATC
>JAPFFP010000046.1:12589170-12620540 GCA_026153255.1 Solanum medicagineum
TGTGTGTGTGTGTGTATTCTTGTAGGATGATGACTTAGTACCGAATGGGGTTGGAGGCATCAAGGCTATTCCCAAGGACCCTCTTCCTTTCTCTTGAACTAGTTGCCAGCATTGGTATATCATAACCTTTACTAAAATGATTGGGTCATAAGCTATGGTTACAATTATGATATGATATGATAGGGAAATACTTCCGAAATGATTGTGTCGTAAAGAAGGTAGCCATAATACCGAAATAACCAGGTCGTATGATGTGGTGTAGATTACCTTTAGCAAGTAATCTTCTCTCACCTGATGGGAGGCTTTCATCAGGAAAATTCATGTAAAAGCTCGCATGGGTTTAAAATGTTAGTTATGGTCACATCCCCTATATGATAAGCATTATGGCATTTCATGCATCATGGATTTCATGACATATTGATATATTGCTTTTCTTTGTCTATATGTTTCTTTCGATATATATAAGCCCTTTTCATCTAACACTAAATGTAAGTTTAATAAGCCTATATGCATTGCATGCCTGCATACTTAGTACGTTTAAACATATTAATGCATACTTTTGCTACATGGTCTAACCATGTAAGGTCGGAGACTATATCCATTCACCTTTTGATGGCTAGTCAGATTCTGAAAGTTGTTGCGGTGAGTGCTATCATCCAAGGACAAGAAATCATCCATCTCTCCATTATGTTGTTGCTACTTATCTATATATTTACTTTAAGGGTGAGTCAGGGACATGTCTTGGGCCTCGTCCTATTCTATGACTCAGAGGTATTGTTGGACAACATGTAGACTCTTGTAAGGGTATATGCTATGTTTTTCTATTTGGAGATTATGGTTATGGCTACCTATTGACTATGTATATTATGATATTGGTTATGATATGATGTGGAAATGTGGAAAGTCCTAAGTCCAGATTTATCCCCATAGAGTGAGTCATACTTACTTGCCCCTTAGTTTTTATGTGTTATTTGCTATATGGTTCATGCTGATCCCTATCCTTATAACATCCCCATAGAGTGATTCCTACTTTCCCCTTCCTTAGAACTATGTGTATACTACTTCGTTATGCGCTTTCAAATCAATGATGTGAATGTGGATACTTTCACGCTTGTTTGGAGACTCTCGAGTTTCCATTCGTCATATCACTCCTACACTGTAGGTCTGGATCATGACAAGCTTGGTATCATAGCACTAGGTTTATAAATAATCCTCAAAGTCTACATGCCATGTTGAGTAGAGTCCTATTCATGGGTGTGAAGTGCACTATACCTATAAGTCGGAGGCTATGATGGAGTTTGAGAATTGTTCTCACTTCCTCATATCTAATGTCATGCTTTGGATCATGTATTAATGCTTCCTAACCATAATGATGTCCTTGATTCATTACAAAAGATGCCTCTGTGAAGAGCGCCACTACCAAGACAGGCCCCAGTTAATGAGGACCAAGCTCCTCAAGAGCTTATAGGAGAGTTGATCACTAATGGTGAATTTCGTACAGCTATTGCGATGCTTTCCAAGGGGTGACCACCTAGGATAGACTGGCTAATATTCCTTCTCATGCTCCCACTCCGACTGCTAGAGTAAGAGATATTACCCGGATGAATCCTGTGGAGTTTTATTGATCAAAGGCTAATGAAAATGCTCAAGATTTCATTGATGAACTCTCTAAGGTGTTGTCTATTATGGAGGTGACTTTAGAGGAGAAAGTTGAGTTGAAGGAGTTGAAAGATCAATTGAAGGACTTGTTAGATAAAGGCTTCACTTGGCTAAGTATATCTCCTTAGGGTGATCTAGTATTATTTATAAGAAAGAAAGATGGGTCTCTTCAAATGTGCATTGATTATAGCAAACTGAATAAGGTAACCATCAAGAACAAATACCCATTGCAAAGGATTGACGACTTGTTTGATCAACTTCAAAGGGCCACCCATTTCTCAAAGATTGACCTCTATCCCAATTATCATCAATTAAACGCTAGTGAGTGTGGCATTCCTAAAATGACTTTTTGAGCTAGATATAGGCACTTTAAATTTCTGGTGATGTCATTTGGTTTGACTAATGTTCCAACTATTTTTATAGACCTTATGAATCGGGAGTTCAAGCCATTTCTTGATAGTTTTGTGGTGCTTTTCATTGATGATTGTCACACCCTGGGAGGGTACCCTTGTCATGGCCGACACTCAGAGCTATTACTAGCCCCCGAGAGAACCACTTGGCCTCATCCTCACATTATACTCAACAGTGGAAGCATAGTACTCAATAAGAAGGAACCTCAAATGAAGATAAGAATGCATATCCCGAATATAGCATAGTTTTAAAAATAGAAATTGGTTTAGATAAATCAACTCCATGCGATTTTCTCATAATCTACGAAGCCTCTATTCAACAGTCTAAATGGTGACATGATAGGCCATGAACACCCCAATCAAAGAAAGAAAAGATCGACTAAATCAAGCTCATAAATAAGGACTCCTCCAGAGAACAAGGAGGACTTACCAACTCCAAGAATGTACTGAATTCAACCCACAACAATGCGCGTGTTGAGATCCTCTATCTATTGTATCTGCATCATAAAATGATGCAAGCCCAAATGAACATCAGTACATGTAATATACTAGATGTAAAATAGCTCAAGAAAAGTAAAGCTCGACTCGCTCACCTCGACTCATTACTCATGCTCAAATCTGTTTATGCAAGTTTAGGGTAAATCATGCTTTTAAAGAAATCTGAGTAAAAAATAGATTCATTCTGAAATCTCATGCAAAATCAATGTTGCTTGGGAGTTTCTCTAACTGACATTCCTCATCCCACTACCTTTAATTAGGTGATACATAACGAATCGGCATCGTTGCCATGCCCGCCCTTAGCTTGCAACGAAAAATGGCGATCAACCTCAACCTCGCTCCCACAGATACTGAAGAGTGTCCTCTTGCGGGACAAGAGTCGCCAATATTATGCTACAACGACTATCCTATGCTGGCAAAAGAAGTTCTGGGTGCTCCTCAATCACTCAACTTTCTGCTCAATACTCCTCCCAAGACTAAGATATGCTCATAACTCAGTGCTCAATCAAGAACTCAAACTCAACCCCTTTGGGGTATCTCATCTTGATGCTCAACAACGCAATCAATAATTGCAATCAATCGACTCAACACAAACTCAAACAATCATTTGGACTCATTCAATTAACCCATCATGTGATGCAAGCAAGATGTCATGTATAGAATTGTATGCAACTCAATACAAAAGTCCCTCATGCTCAATTATGCCCTACCCATTCGACTCAACGTACTCAATCTACTCAACTCAATATACTCAAGTTACTTAACTCCACAAGCTCAATTTACTCAAATCAACAAGCTCAATATATGCATAAGATTTCCATGAAGACGTAGTTTAGGGCTCATGCTATAAAGGATGAAAACATATAGTTTAGGGCTCATGCTATCAAGAATGAAAACATATGTACAAATCATATGTTAGAGCGTCCATGCAATGCAAAAGATTACCTCAGGTGGTATAACAAGGCCTCAAGATAGACACAAGGATTTCAATATTATAATAGTAAAGTTTTCTCAAAATCTCAACTCTTTTCTCGAAAATATTGACTCAAGAAGATGAAGGGATGTATGAAGGAAAGATTTCACACTTTGGTAAGCCTTACATACCTGGGAGTTGAAGAAACAATGGAAACTCAACCAACTCTTACTCTTGGGTGGAAACCCTAGCTACTTCCTCTTACTTCAATGCTCTCAAAACTCTTAAGGTGTGGAATAAAGAATGTGTGATCTTAGGGTTTATTCCAAGGCTTTACACCGACAGGGTCTCCGAGACCCCGACTATGACTCATAGTCCTCATTACGAGTTTTAACTTCTCCTCGTAGAATAGAAGTCTCAAAATCCTAAATCACTGGATATTTTTACGAAACCCTTTGTTATGAGTCGTAGTCCACAATACGTGTCGTAACTAACCTCTCGTGGCTGGAGAACCTTGCAACATGAAACACTAAAATTGGCCATAAAAACCTCCTCTAGAAGTTGTAGTGGGGTCTACGAGTCGTATACTCGTCTTGTAGCTGAAGGGTCCTAAACCTTTGAGTCATTGAAATTCCCTATAAAACCTCTCTTTACGAGTCGTACTCCTCTCTATGACTCATAATGCCTCTCGTAAGTCTGATTTTGAAATTTCTCAGATTTTCTCAGCATCATCTCAATATCATCTGCACATACTCTTCCAAATCAGATGAAGTAATTAAAGGGTGTTATATTATCTCCCCCTCGGGATTATTCGTCCTTGAATAAAGTGAAGGACAGAGATTTAGGACAAGGCACGAATCTCCCTATGGACTCCAACAATCAGCTAGCTCTCACATCACTAATGTAACCAAAAAATTAAGGATTCAAAAAGTAATGCAATCAAATAGTCATCAAATCACATTGATCCTCACTAGGACTCTAGAACTTTATCATCTATCATATGGAAAGCAAAAGGAAGATTCAAGGAGTGCAAATTTAAGAATTTAGGGGGAAATATTTACAAATCAACTCTTCTCTTTGTAAGCTACAAGAATAGATGGGGGTATTTGGCCTTCATGTCCTCCTCCGCCTCCCAAGTAGCTTTCTCTACGAATTGCTTCCTCCACAATAACTTGACAGATGCTATCTCTTTGTTCTCAACTTATGAACCTGAGGATCAAGGATACAGATAGAAATCTTTGCATAGCTTAAGCTGTCTCTCGCTCCAATACTCTCAATAGGCACAACCAACTGTAGATCTCCCAAATACTTCTTGAGCATGGAAATGTGGAAGACTAGGTGGATGTCCTCTAACTCAGATGGTAGTTCTAACTCATATGCCACATTGCCCACTCTCTTATAATATAATATGGGCCAATGTACCTCGAGCTCAACTTCCCTTTCTTATGAATGTCAACGCATACCCTTCATGGGTGACACTTGAAAATACACCCAATCATTGACATAAAAATCTAAGTCTATCCTTTTGACATCGGTGTAGGATCTTTATGTACTTTGTGCAGTCCTCAGCCTCTCTCAAATGATTATCACCTTCTCCATAGCTGGTGAACAAAGTCTAGAACAATCAACTTTGCTTCACCTACCTCGAACCATCCAACTGGTGACCTACACCTCCTTCTATATAGTGCCTCATAGGGGGCCATCTGAATACTCAAATGAAAACTGTCATTGTACGAAAACTTTATCAATGGCAAGTGGTCATCCCAATTACCTTTAAAGTCAATGAAACAGGCTCTCAACGTATCCTCAAATGTCTGAATAGTGCGCTCTGCCTGGCCATCTCTTTGAGGGTGGAAAGTTGTGCTAAGGAGTACCTTGTACCCTTAACCCTTCTAAAAAGATCTCAAAACTGGGTAGTCAATTGAGCTCCTCTAACTGAAATGATGGACAAAGGGAGTCCATGCAATGTCACAATCTCCCTTATGTAAAGTTGCACATAATCCTCCGCAATGTCAGTCATCCTAACTTCTAAGAAATGTGTACACTTAGTCATCTAGTCAACTATCACCCAGATCAAATCATGCTGTCTATAGGACCTCGGTAAACCTATGATGAAGTACATCTTGATCATCTCCCATTTTCACTCTGGAATCTCAAAGTTCTGAGCAACTCCATATGGCCTTTGGTGCTCAACTTTAACTTGTTGGTGTTTCAAGCACTTGGAAACAAACTCTGTAATGTCCCTCTTCATTCTACTCCACCAGTAGACTTCTCCCAAGTCGTGGTACATCTTGGTAGATCTTGGGTGGATGAAATATTTGGAACCATGAGCGTTTTCCAGGATCCTCTCTTGAACACCATCAACATGAGCATAATCTTCCTTGATATCTCAATACTTCATTTGCCCCTTTGGCGAAAGCCATTATTTTCTACTTATGCACGTCCTCGTTTAAATGAGAAAAGATCGGGCTTGATCTTATTTCTCTTTCACTTCCACTACTAGAGAAGATGTCGATCTATTTTATATATGACCTCCTCCTTAATTTGACTCATCTAGTTGAACTCCCAATCGGGCCAGTCTATGAACCTCTTTGGTTAACTCTCTCCTTTCCTCCTCCATATGTGTGGTGCTCCACATGGATAACCTGCTAAGAGTATTAGTAACCACATTAGCTTTACCTGGGTGGTAGAGAATGCTCATGCTGTAGTCCTTGATCAACTCAAGCCATCTCCTCTGCCTCAAATTGAGCTCTTTCCGGGTGAATACATATTTCAACCTCTTGTGGTCAATGAATACATTAAAATGTGCTCCATATAATATCTTGAAAGCAAACACCACCGCTGCCAACTCCAAATCATGGGTGGGATAATTTTTCTCATGCACCTTAAGCTATCTAGAAGCGTATGCAAAAACCTTTCCCTTCTATAACAACAAGCATCCCAATCTCATTCTCGAAGCATGGCAATATATTACAAGCCATCTATTCCATCAGGCAAGGTCAATATTGGCGTGGTAGTTAACCTCATCTTCAACTCTTCAAAATGTTTCTCACACTCATCAGGCCATTTGAAACATGACTTTCTTCTAGGTCAATCTGGTCAATGGTGCGGATATAGTGGAAATCCCTCAACAAACCTCCAGTATTAGCTAGCCAATCCTAGAAAACTCCTTATCTCTGGTCAGAGAGGTTGGTCTTGGCTAATTCTTAATTGCCTCGATCGTTTGAGTATCAACTTGAATTCCATCTCCAGAAATAACATGACCGAAGAAAGCCATGGATTTGAGCCAAAACTCACACTTAAAAAACTTTGCATACAACTTGAGGTGGTTGGCATACTCCTCCTCATTTCTAGAATACCCCAAAATATCTTTAATACATATGATCACGAACATATCAAGATTGACACGACCCAAGCCTAAGGCCTAGACATGACACGGCGCAATGGGAACTCGAAGGGGCCCAAGCAAGCCTCATAAAGTATCCTTACACATCCATAGTCACGGAAGCAATAAATCAAGCATAAAAGGTAAAAGAATGAAGAAACCGAGGCTAAGGGAAAAGCATGCACAATATCATGGTCAAAAGATAAGAGTTAAACTTATATCATAGATACATATGACATCCAACAAACACCTCTAATACATAGATAAGAGCGGGGGCCAACACAAAGCTACCGGGCTCACCCTCATAATCAATAGAACATATGATAGTGTCTCAATACATAGATAATAGCAACATACACTAAGGTCCCCAAAATGGAGGACTCACTAACTAACTTGGAATAGCACTGACTAGCCACGTGGAGGAGGAGGATATCAACTTGAGCACTGGTTCTTACATGGTGATATCATGTAGGCAAGAATATGTGTTAGTACGTTTAAGTGTACTAACTATGTGGGATGCAATGCAATAAGAAATCAACATCATGATCAAATGCTAGCAATAGGCAATGAGCATATTATAGCAAGATGACATGTATGAACAATGTATAAGTAAAACATGCTGAAATAACTCTTGCTTATATAAAGTATCACATGTGTAGAATAGACCAAGCCAAATTTCCAAGGTATAAAGCCCTTGAGGTTAGTGATGATGTCACCCCATCACTTAGGTGGTGAAGTACTAACCCTTCACTTGGTTAGTGATAATGCCGCCCCATCACCTAGGTGGTGAGTACTAACCCTTCACTCAGTTGGCGATAATGTTGCCTCATCACCTTGGTGGAAAAGTACAAACCTTTCCCTCAGTTGATGAGTACAAACATCCATCTCGGTTAGTGATAGTGCCACCCCATCACCTAGCTGGAGAAGTACGAACCTTTCCCTCGGTTGATGAGTACAAACCCCCTTCTCAGTTATCTGGGTTCTTAGAACCCCCCCCCCTCCCCGCCGGATTGGGCATGGTCTAATGCGACACTTATGTATAGAGTATATCATGTACATAAGTTCATTTCATCATCATAGTCAATCATATCATATCTCATGCTTTGGAACTTCAACACCTCAAGAAACTACATCCAGACATTTTATCAAACACTTAGAGGGTGTGTAATCCTAGTACAAAATCATGAAATATAGAGATAAAATCATGCAAGAAAATTCATTGTAAAATCATAATTCAACACCTTTCAACACCCTCAAGAAACATATATCAAGACCCCTCCTCGAATCTTACAATAGATCAAGGGTTTATAGCTCAAAACATAGTAAACAATCAAAACTTCACATAGCTTTATCTTAGTGTGCAATGACTTTCATTATAATAAAGACCCATTTGTAAATCAACTTTAAATCATGCAATTTGAGTAAATGGATAGTTGGGTATCATGGGTGAAAGGAACCCATGAAAGAAACCCATATACCTTAGGTCTAGAGTTGCTTGGAATTGAGATTGGGAATAATGGAGGCTTGGAAATGATCTTTGAATCCAATCTTGTTCTTGGGTTTCCTTGAAATTGAATTGTGGCTTGGTGGAGGCTTTTGAGAAAATTGAGAGTGTATTTGAGATGAGAGTAATGAGTTTGATCCTTTGGAACCTTGTTTAGGTCTTTTAGGAAGGCTAAGATAGCATTGGAAGTCTAAAAAGGGCATTAGAGTAATTAAAATTTACGAAGACGCAATAAGTGAACTTATGGAAAATTTGGAAAAGTGTTGCCCCACAGAAGGTCCCGCAGGTCGTGTGGAACTCTACGGGTCGTACGGAGTGCCCGCGATAAGGTACGTAGTCCAAAAATTGAAGTTGGGAATCGATTGGAAAAAGACGTCTCGTCATAACCACGGAGGCCTCTACAGGTCATGTGGAGCCTCACGGCCGTTGGAGGCTCGTGGCATCATACTTGGTGCTAGAAAATATTTCCCAAGATCCAGGCCAAAGGCCACGACCCATGCCACCTGCCACAACCTGTGTGGGGGGGGGTCGTTATCCATGCCTTAGCCTCAAACTCACCTCCATACATACCAAGCCTCCTTTACTCACCTTCACGACCCCCATCATGACCAGTGGCAAGCCGCACGACCCGTGCCACTGGTCATGGTCCATGCCTTAGGCTCAAAATGGTTTTTCCTAGCCTCACATGCCTCACACGACCCGTACAAGGCACCATTGCCCGTATAGGTGCCCATGTGACATCACTACACGGGTCTTATGGAAATGATTATAAGTCTCTCATTCGAATTAGAATGAGGTGAAACCAAGTATCTTGCGAAGCTAACTTAAAGGGCTTTCATTTGACATGTCGTGGGCCACTTATTTCCAAATGTGCTAAAAGTTATGCTAGTTTAAAGTTGACCCTTGCATGGACCATCACCCATAATTCAACTTTTAGGGAAGTCTTGAACTTGTTTAGGTATTAGGAGTCTCCCATGAACCTAATACATCCCCAACCTAACCAAAGGAGGCCTGAAACATGGATATACAAGAGCATAAGGGTGTCACACAGATACTGTCTGAATACTTTGTTTATCAAATCAATAAAGGTTGCGGGTGCATTTATTAATCCCAAAGACATTACCAAGAACTCAAAGTGACCATATCGGATTCGGAAAGCCATCTTTGGGATATTGCATTCTCTCACCTTCAACTAATGATAGCCTGATCTGAGATCTATCTTAAAGAAAACAGTAGCACCCTGAAGTTAATTAAACAAATCATCAATCCTCAGAGGGGGATACTTATTCTTAATAGTCATCTTATTCAATTGACGGTAATCAATACACATCCTCAAGGAACTATGCTTCTTTCACACAAACAAGATTAGAGCACCAGCATGGAGAGGCACTTAGCCTTATGAATCCTTTCTCTAACAAATCTCTCAACTGCTCCTTAAACTCTTTCAACTCAACGGGGGCCATCCTATATGGCGGAATTTAGATAGGCTGGGTGTCACGAAGAACATCAATTATGAAGTCAACCTCCCTATCAGGAGGGACTCAAGGCAGATCCTCAGGAAACTCGCTCACAATCGAGATAAAGTGAAGAGTAGGGGGCTCAACATCATCAGATTTAACTCGTACGAGGTGATAGATACAACCTTTAGAGATTAGTTTTTGAGCCTTGATGTAAGAAATAAACTTACCCTTCGACACAACAGAATCTCCTTTCCACTCAATAACAGGATCATTCAAAAACTGGAATTTGATAGTCCGAGTTCGACAACCAATGGAGGCATAGAAGGCATGAAGCCAATCCATATCAAGGATCACATCGAAATAAACCATCTCTAACTTAATCAAATCAACAAGAGTATCCCTATGACAGATGGACACCACATAATCTCTATAGATTCTCTTAGCTCAAATGAACACACCAACAGGAGTGGAAAAAGAAAATGGCTCAAGTAAGTACTCAGAAAGAATCTCAAATCTACTCACCACATATGGCATCACAAATGAACAAGTTGAACTCGAATCAAGTAAAGCATAGAAAGGAAACGTAAAGACTCAAAGCATACCCATCACAACCTCTGGTGCAACCTTCTGATCCTATTAATTCCCTATCACATACAGACGGTTTGTCCCACCACTTGCCCCCGGTGCAGCACCTCTCTGATTACCCCTCGCTGGTGGTGCTCTGGTAGAAGTCTGGGCCTTATTGCGCCACACCGGACATTCCCTCTGAAAGTGACCTGGTGGACCACCCTTGTAGCAAGTATTTCCTCCATCTGTACACTCTCCCAAATGCATCCTTCCACACCTCCCACGAGGTGGCTTCCCTTTAAAACCAAAAAGTTGCACTTCCTCAAGACTGTGCACCTTGTGGCCCAAAGTTTGGCTGAAGTTGGGACCTCTGGTCATATTTCTGGCTCAAGCTTAGTGCACTGGCTGAAGATGGTGCATAGCTAGAAGGCCTCTTCTGGAGTAGGACTTATCTCCCTTACTCAGCTTGCTTTGGGTAGACTCAGACTCTGCTGATCCGGCCTTCTTACTCAAAATGCTCCTCTTTTTCTTTCTTCTGATATTCCTCAGCCTGCTACACATAGACCATCATCCTAGAGACATCCATGTTAGGAATCAATAATGCTGCCTTGCACTCTCTCTTCACCTGTCGGCCCAAATACGATACAAATTTCCTCATCTTCGCTCTCATATTTGAAACCATTTATGGTGCATATCTAAATAGCTAGATGAATTTCAAGCTATACTCTTTGAATGTCATCCCCTCTTGCTTCAGATTCACAAACTCTTAAACCTTTTCCTCTTTCAACCCCTGAGGGAAGAAGTGATCGATGAAGGCACTCTCAAACTCATCCCAAACAGCAGGCTCAGCATCATCACCCTGACTCTCTTCCCACTGGTTATACCAAACATTGGCTACATCCTTGAGCTAGTAGGCAGCAAGCTCAACTCTCTCAGTCTCAGTCGCATGCATAGTCGTCAGTAGCTTCCATATCTCATCAATTAAATTCTGAGGGTCCTCCTCAACCTTAGACCCAGTGTAGATTGGTTGTTTCATCCTCAGAAAGTCTCTCAGTCTAGAAGCAGTTGTTGGCTCATGAGAGCTAGAACAAGGGGTTTGTGAACCCTGATTCCCACTCTGGACATCTATCAACATGGAGAGTATAGCAATGGCTCCTCTAAAGTCGGCCTCTCAAGTAGGAGCAGGTGGAGCAATAGGTTCACAGGAACACCAGCAGTCCTGGGTGGTCAATCTCGGCCCCTTACCTCAACCTGAGGAGGCACCTCTGAAGTAGGGTTCTCAACAATGGTAGCTAAAGCATTCATATTGGTCACTATGTGTCTAGGAGGCATGATCTGCAATCTCATAACGCACAAATTAGAAAAGGAATTTTTACAGAGTTTCCAACTCTGTCGCACGAACTTAGAGCACAAGAAAGGGCAAGAGTTCCTAATGTCATGTAGCCTCCTTTTTATGAAATATAGTGCATAAAACACTCTTAAAGAAGACTCTACTAGACACGACTTCATAGACTCCCTAGGACTCTTGAACTATAAGCTCTGATCCAAGTTTGTCACGCCCCAGTAGGGTACACTTGGCATGCCGGCACTCAGAGACTATTGCTAGCTCCCAAGCGAACCACTTGGCCTTATCGTCACATTATACTCAACAGCAAAAGAATAGTACTCAATAAGAAGGAACCTCAAATGAAGATAAGAATGCATATCCCTAATATATCATAGTTTTCAAAATAGAAATAGGTTTAGATACATCAACTCCATGCTCTATTCTCATACTTTATGAAGCCTCTACTTAATAGTCTAGATGGTGCCATGACAGGCCATGAATACCCCAATCAAAGAAAGAAAAGATAGACTAAATCAAGCGCATAAATAAGGGCTCCTCCAGAGGGCAAGGATGGCTCACCAACTCTGAGAATGTACTGAATCTGGGCCTCAACAGTGCACATGCTTAGACCCTCTATCTGTTATATCTGCATCATAAAATGATGCAGGCCCAAATAGACGTCAGTATATGAAATATACCGATATATAAAATAGCTCAAGAAAAGTAAAGCTCGACTCACTCACCTCGACTCAATACTCATGCTTAAATCTATTTATGCAAGTTTAGGGTAAATAATTCTTTTAAAGAAATCTCAGTCAAATAGACACATTTTGAAATCTCATGCTAAATCAATGTTGCTTGGGAGATTCTCTAACTGATATTCGTCGTCCCACTACCTTTAATTAGGTGATGCACAATGAGTAGGCATCATTGCCACTCCTGCCCTTAACTTGCCACAAAAAAGGGTGATCAACCTCAACCTCGCTCCCTTGGATCCTAAGATAGTGTCCACTTGCGGGACAAGAGTCACCTGTATTATGCTGAAACGATTGTCCTACGCTAGCAAACACAGTTTTGCGGTTCTCGTCAATCACCCAACTTGGTGCTTAATACTCCTCCCAAGAATAAATATGCTCAACTCATCAATCGACTCATCAACATTGAATAACTCAGTGCTCAATCAAGAACTCAAACTGAACCCTTTTGGGGTATCTCATCTTATATCATCTCGAGGCTCAACAACTCAATTAATTAATGCAATCAATTGACTCGACAAAGACTCAAATGGTAATTTAGACTCATTCAGTTAACCCATCATGTGATCTAAGAAAGATGTCATGTATAGAAATGTATGCAACTCAATACAGAAGTCCCTCATGCTCAATTATGCCCTACATATTCGACTCAACATGCTCAATCTACTCAACTCAATGTACTCAAGTTACTCAACTCAACAGGCTCAATTTACTCAACTCAACATGCTCAATATATGCATCAAATTTCCATGAAGACATGTAGTTTAGGGCTCATGCTATCGAGAATGAAAACATATGTACAAAATCTCATGTTAGAATACCTACGCAATGTAAGAGATTACCTCAGGTAGTATAGAAAGGCCTCAAGATATATACAAGGATTTCAATATCAAAATAGTAAAGTTTTCTCCAAACCTCAACTCCTTTCTCAAAAATATTGACTCAAGAAGATGAAGGGAAAGATTTCACACTTTGATATGCCTTAAATACCTGAGAATTGATGAAACAATGGAAACTCAATCAACTCTTGCTCTTGGGTGGAAACCCTAGCTCCTTCCTCCACTTCCAATGCTCTCAAATCTCTTAAGGTGTGAAATAAAGAATGTGTGAAATAAAGTAATTATTCTGAGGCTTTATACAAGGCCAAAACGTATGGGGTTTCAATTAAAATGAACTGGAAAAAGACAAACTTTCCCCTCATAAAATCTGCCAATAAGGTCTACGATACATCAACTATGACTTGTAGTCCTCACTACGAGTCATAACTGCTCCTCGTAGAGTGGAAGTCTAAAAATCCTGAATCACTGGGAGTCTTTACAAAACCTCTTGTTACGAGTCGTAGTCCACATTACGATTCGTAACTAATCTCTCGTGCCTGGAGGGACCTTGCAACATTGAATACTGGAACTAGCAATGAAACCCTCCTCGGTGAGTCATAGTAGGGTTTGAGTCGTATACTCATCTGATAGCTGAAGGGTCCTAAAACTTTGAGTCACTAAAATTCCCTATGGCACCCCTCTTTACGAGTTGTAATCCTCTCTACGACTCATAATACCTCTCGTAAGTCTAATTCTACATTTTTTCTCAGATTTTCTGAGCATCATCTCAATATCATCTTCACATACTCATCCAAATCAGATAGTAGGGAATTAAGGCGTGTTACAATGATATTCTTATCTACTGCCAAAGTGAGCAGGAGCATATGGACCATTAGAGTTGGTTCTTTAGAATTTGAGGGAGAAGCAATTGTATGTTAAGTTCAGCAAATATGAGTTTTTGTTAGGTGAGTTAGCTTTTCTTGGACATGTGGTATTCGATAATGGTATTAAGGTTGATTGCAAAGAAGACTGAGGTCATGAAGAATTGGCCTAGACCATTGACTATCTCAGATATTCAATGTTTTCTTGGGTTGGCTAGTTATTATAGGAGATTTATTAAAGGTTTCTCATCCATTACATCTCCATTTACCAAGAATTGACTCAAAAGAAGGCCAAGTTGTTTGGTCGGATGAATGTGAGAAGAGTTTTTAGACATTGAAAGATCCACTTACATAGACTCTTGCTTTAACTCTGCTAGATGGCTTAGATTATTTTGTGGTGTATTTTGATGCTTCTCGTATTGGGTTGGGTTGTGGTCTTATGCAACATGGTCAGGTGATAGCTTATACATTGAGGAAATTGAAGGTGCATAAGCATAATTACCCAACTTATGATCTTAAGCTAGTGGTTGTGGTATTTGTTTTGAAGATTTGAAGATATAATTTGTATAGGGTTCATGTTGATGTCTTCACTGGTCACAAGATTTTCGTATAATCATTCACCCAAAGGGATATTAGCTTGAGGCAAAGGAGGTAGTTAGAACTCCTTATGGACTATGACATGAGTGTTCAATATCATCCCATCAAGGCAAATGTTATAGCCAACGCTCTTAGTAGGCTATCTATGGGAAGTGCAGCTCATGTTGATGGAGGGAAGAAAGAGTTGGTAAAAGATGTTCACCATTTGGCTAGGTTGGATGTTAGATTGGCTGACTCTAGGCATTCATGTCCAGAATGCGGCTGAATCTTCTGTGGTTGTTGATGTCAGAGGCTAAACAAGATTTAGACTCGTCATTGGTTGAGTTAAAGAAGTTGGTTACCAAAAATAAGATAGAGGTTTCCTCCCAAGAGGGAGATGGTGTGCTTTAGTATGAAGAGTGATTGTGTGTTCCGAATGTTGATGGTCTTAGGAAGGTAAATACGAGTGAAGCCAATCTCATTATTCTATTTATCCAGGATCTACCAAAATGTATCGAGATTGAGGGATTTGTATTGGTGGCATGGTATGAAGAAAGATATAGTCAAGTTTACATCTGAATGCCCTAATTGTCAACAAGTGAAGATGGAACATCAAAGGCCCGGTGGTTTAGCTCAAGATATTGAGATTCCCACTTGAAAGTGGAAAGATGTGAACATGGATTTTGTGGTTGGTTTTCCCCAAACCCGAAGGTAATTTGATTCAATTTTGGTTATTGTTGATCGGATGACTAAATCAGCTCATTTCCTAAGGGTAAAGACTACCTTTAATGCCAAAGATTATGGAAGGTTGTATATCCAAGGGTTGGTGAGATAACATGGTATGCCTAGGTCTATCATATTGGACCGTAGCACCCAATTTACTTCTCACTTTTGGAGATCATTTTAAGGAGGACTTGTCACTAAGGTGAAGTTAAGTATCGATTTTCATCCTCAAACCAATAGACAAGCCGAAAGAAAAATTCAAACTTTGGAGGACATTTTACGGGCTTGTGTGTTGGAATCCAAGGGTAATTGGGATGATCACCTACCATTGAGTTTGCTTACAACAATAGATTCCATGCTAGCATTGGTATATCACCATTTGAGGCTTTATATGGTAGAAGATGAAGATCTTCGGTGGGGTGATTAGAGTTGGGAGAGATGGCTTTTATTGGTCCGTATGTGGTGTTAGAGGCCATGGAGAAAGTGAAGTTGATTAAAAGAGAGGTTAAATGGATTAAAGTCACCAAAAGTCTTATTCGGATGTTAGGAAGAGGGATCTTGAGTTTCATGTTGGTGATTGGGTGTATAGGAAAGGCTCACCCATGAAGGGTGTAACGCGTTTTTGGTAAGAAAGGAAAACTAAGTCCTCGGTATGTAGGTCCTTCTGAGATTGTTGAGCGGATTGGAAATGTGGCTTATCGATTGGATTTAAGTTCTACTCACCTGGTTTTTCATGTGTCTATGTTGAGGAAATTGATTGGTGATCCTAGTACAAGTGTACCTTTGGAAGGTGTTGAGATTGATAAGAACTTGTCTTATGAGGAAGTCTTGGTTGAGATATTGGATAGGAAAGTGAAGCGGCTTCGCAACAAGCATGTAGCTTCGGATAAGGTGATTTGGAAAAATCAACATGTGGAGAGTGGTACATGGGAGGCGGAGTTGGACGTGATGAAATGATATCCCCATCTTATTTAATCTACTCAAGCCTAAGGTATTAGGTTCTTCCTTTTCCAAATGGTCCTAATTCTTTCACTTGTGTTTCATGACATAATATCCATATATGTGCACGAAAATAATTTATAAGATGTTTGATATGAGTTTAAATGGCTTTATGATTTTCAAGAAATGAAATATGCATTGTGTCTTTGTGTTTGAATTTTTTATGTTCAAGTCAAGCTTTTCAAGCCTTGTTCTAACATATTCTGGATGAATTTTCCCAAGGGAGAGATGATGTAGGAAAGCAGACTTTGTATGCTCTTAATGGTGTATAGAATTTTGTTCTGAAAAGTTTTTGACCAGGGTGACACCACATGGGAACCTCCACGGGTCGTGTGAATCATCATGGTCCACGTGGAGGAGCCTTGAGGTGAGTGGCCCATAGCCTTATGTGTAGATTGTTGGCCTTAAGTTGGAGTTCAAGAACAAGGCATTCATCACATGAAGCCCCACACGGCTTCTGTGACTCTTCACTGGCCGTGTGGTGGCTCGTGAAAGGAGCCTTGACCTTGAAAACCATACTTTTTCCAAGGCACTTCACACATGAACCTCATACGGTCCGTACGACACCTACACAGGTCGTGAGGTGGTCCATAAGGGTATTAGTGTGAAACTTTTCCAAGTATAAAATCACCATCTCGAAACTTCTTCAGTGGAGAATTTGTCTATGTGAAGCCTCATGGATGGACACACGGTCCATGTGACCCCTATATGGTCTGTATGGCTTCATTAAGGGACCCTGGCACATCTTGACATCCATTTCATTAATGGCTTTCTTGTAATTTTGGCTATTCCTAAGGTTTGTTTATGACTTTCTAACCTATCCTAAGCCTCTCAAAAGACCTATACTCTTCTATTCATATTCAAATTCAATTCATACACTTACAATTATTCAACACTCTCATCTAAAGACTCCTCTCAGGTAAGCCATTGGAGATTAGCTTGGAGCTTAAGGAAGGATCTCTTCTTCAATCAAATTCTTCTTATTTCTTCTTGGTTAGCTAAGGTATGTAGGATTGATTCATGGCCCCTTTCAACTATGAAGACCCCAAATTCTTTTACACTTGACTTTATAAAATTGACTTTACTTTAAACAAGGGTCTTTTAGATTATTGTTTATTTGATTCAACTAAGATATTGGCTATGCTTAATTGTTATTGTTAAAGTTACTAAGCCCTAATATGTTGAATTGCATTGATGTTATGAAGATTTGATTGGGCATGTCCCCTTTAAAGTTTCGTTTGAGCATGGATAATCTAAATGGTTAATTAAATGTGGATTTACTTAAGGATTTACTTGCAATTTCATCTTGTATTGTTGACTTAAGTTTGAATCTCTGTTGCCCATGTTATTCTCATAGTATTCATGTTATGTGCATACATGAATATTGATTTTGATGAAAATTACTTGGTGGGTTAAGCCCACATATATTTATGAATCTTGTCTTGATGAGAATTATTCGGTGGGTTAAGCCCACATATGTCTACGAATATGATTTTGATAAAAGTATGGTTATGACAAGAATGTGATCATGAAATGTCTATAATATGGCTCCTTGAGCAACTCCGGGTTTTACACCATCTTGCATATAAGTGAATGAGTTATTCCTATACATGAAAGTGGGAATTGAAGTATGATTTGGCTTTGAGCCCAAATGTGCATGATTATGAAGAATGTTTGGCTTTTAAGCCTAAGTATGGATTGAAATTATTTGGAATGAGTTGTGCCTTTTTTGGAAGCATGTATATGTATATGTATTTTTATAGGATGATGACTTAGCACCGAATAGGATTGGAGGTTTCAGGGCTATCTCCAAGGGTCCTTGTCCTTTCTCTTGAACTATATGTCAGCATTGGTATTTGGTAACATTTACCAAAATGATCGAGCCGTAAGGTATGGTTACAATTATGATATGATATGAAAATACTTCCGAAATGAAAGGGTTGTAAAGAAGGTGGCCATCACACCGAAATAACCAGATCATAATGTGTGGTGTAGATTACCTTTGGCAAATAATCTTCTCTCACCTGATGGGAGGATTTCATCAGGCAGATTCATGTAATAGCTCACACGGGTTTGAGCTGTCTTATGGTCACATCCCCTATATAATAACCATTATGGCAGTTCATACATAATGGGTTTCATGGAATATTGATATATTACTTTTCTTTGTCTATATATTTTTTATATATATATGTGTCCATGTCATCTAACATTGAATGCAAGTTTAATAAGTTCATATGCATTGCATGTCCGCATACGTAGTACATTGAAATATACTAACACATACTTTTTGCCTACATGATCTATCCATATAGGGGCCGAAGATAATATATCTATCTACCTTTTGACGGTTAGGGGAATTCATGAAAGTTATTGTGGTGAGTCCTATCATCTAATGACTAGCCATCATCCATCTACCAATTATGTTGTTACTGCGCTTATGTTATATTTGCTTTGAGGATGAGTTCGGAAAATGTCTTGGCCCCTATCCTATTCTACGACTTAAGGGCATTGTTGGACAATATATAGACTCTTGTATGGGTATATGTTATGTTTTTCCATTAGGAGATTATGGTTATGGCTACCTATTGAATATGAATATTGATATTGGTTATGATATGATGTGGAAATGTGGAACGTCCCAAGTCCCGATGTATCCCCATAAAGTGAGTCATACATACCCACCCCTTAGCTTCTATGTGTCATGTGCTATATGGATCATGCTAATCCCTATACCTACTATATCCCCATAACATTAGTCCTACTTTCCCGTCCCTTAGAACTGTATATTTACTACTTCATTATGTGCTTCCAAATTGATGATGTGAAGGTGGATACTTTGAGGCTTGTTTAGGGACTCTCAGGTTCACATTTGCCATGTCACTCCAAGACCCTAGGTCCGGGTCATGACATATACTTTGTTTTGCACTAGTTATCAAGACATACATTGTGATACACTACTATTAGCTATTACATTCGGGCCTTTATGCACCCAACGGATGGGGTTTTCATTATGAGGGGTTATATGTGACTTGAGAGAGAGATATGATATCATTGGGGGATTCGGATCTTGATAGATTAGTGAGGGATTATCTGATTCTCTTCTATGAGACCTAGATGAAGCACCATATAGTTCAAGTTTTCATTAGCCACATATGAGTCTTTAAGATCCCGGGTAACACACCCCGTGGTCCCATTCTCCGGTGGTCACGTTCAAGTGTCCAAGATTGGGGTGACGATTCTAAAGAGGTTTGAGCAATTGTCGTTATTTTGGATCCAGGAACCCGTTGATTACATTTTTAGGGTGAGCCCCCGTGATTGACATTCTAAGTTGTGACTCCATTGATTATGCTAGGGAGACTCTTTCTCCTGTGAGGGATCCATCCCACTGTTACGCATGTATATTTTGTATCGGTTGCCACGAGCCAACACAGGTCGAGGACCTAGTGGATATGTGATTGTCGAGGCGAGGCCATGATTGATTACCTGTGGATCTACTCACCTATTCACATTCTGATTATGCGTGGGTGTACCTCCTAGGCTTATGGGGGCTCATGGGGTATTCAAGCATAGATATTAGGATCTTACACCCACATACAGCTGACCCTTGATCTAATGTTGTTGAGAGTTGGGCTCTGTGATTGTTCTGTGGGCTTCAGCGATGATTTGTTGATTATATTGTGTACAGGTGTACCTCCCAGGCTTATATGGCTCGAGTGGCATACAGGCATAGATATTAAGGCCTTGCACCCACATACAGGTCGAGGTTATGGTTCAGTTTGAGGTTATGGGGTTGATTTATGAGACAACTACTTTTATCTGCATTTGGGCTTTATCATGTATATTATTTCACTCAGTCGGTCGATGATGCCTATTGGGTGCCTTATTTCAGTACTCACCCCTACTTTTGCATCTTCCCATGGTGCAGGTCCAGTATCGAGTCAGGGGCACTGATTTCGGGAGATTTGGGAGTGCAAGAGACTTCTTTGGTGAGCATTGACAACTCTGGCTTCGTCGCGCTCTCCTTCTTTTGTTGGCCTTCTTTTGTTTTCAGATGTTGGTCTTTTACAGTAGTAGTATATATTTATAGGAGCACTCTCGGATTGTGTTATATATTATGCTTTTGTTATATGTATATATTGGTATGTATTTTCGTTTACTATAGCTCTGTACAATTGACTTCTAAGTTCTGAGTAGGTTTTGATTATGTATCGTGTCATATTAGTTATGATGTGGACTAGAAAGTTAGGACAGGTACCTTGAGGCTGGGTAATTGGCTTGTCTGTAGGTAGGGTCTAGCAGGCACCATCATGACCGGGATCGCATTGTGACACTACAAATTATGAAACTCTGATAAACGTAAAATTTTGGAATTTTAATTTTTTTTATTTAAAATAACTGTCAATTAAATTCATATGTTTTCTTGAGAAATGAGCAATTCCAAGTGGAAGTCTAATATCAAACTACTTGACAGTTTTACGTTAAGATTCTTAAAAATATAATAAAACATTAACTGTTCAAATTAAAAGACAACAATGATAATTGACGAAAACTTAAAAACAAATAAAATTTTGAATAAACTATTTACAATAGAAAAAAAATGCCAACTCATCAAAAAGCAAAATAACCAAAACAATACATTAATGTATGTATGTCAATCCACCTGAATTTAAGAAAAATATTATAAAAAATACGATTAGAAATATCTAGTTTTTAAAGAAAAATATTATAAGAAATAGGATTAAAAATATCCAATGTTTAATCATTTAAAATACAAAATTTCATTTGAACGTAATAAGAAGTTATTGCCGCAACTGTTAAAAGTTAAATCAATCAAAAATAAAAGACAATATTATCAATTCTAAAACTACTCCTAAAATTTCTCAACCACTTGCCTAACTTCCTCTGCTCTTCAAAACTTAACTATATTACGCAATAAAAAAAATAACTGAATTTCTTTCAAAAAAAATATTTTGAAAAAAATATTTTTAAAAAAAATCATTTTATTAGTAATTCAATCATAACTTACACAAGGTAGTTTTATTTTCAAAGAAAAAAAAGGCACTTGTAGAATATTGAAAAATATATTATTTTTTAAAAATTAAAATAGTTTTATTGGTACTAAACTTCTTTACAGAGTAAAACTCAAATTACAATCTAAAATATTTTTAAAATAAACACACTATTAAGACTAATATAATTTAAAAAATCAGATTTTAATAATAACAAATCATATGGAAATAGTCTCATTATCTCTATAGTAAGATCTGTGTACACACTATTCTCAAGATTCTTATGGCGTGGGATTTGATAGAGTATTATGTTATTGTATGTAACAATAATACACTGCCACAATTAAAAAAATAAATTAAAATAAAACAAATTGAATGTTTAAATAAATTCATAAAGCAAACAACCATTTAACCTTATATATCTCAACAAATTAGCCACATTAATTTCTAGAAATGATCTTCACCACCACTATAATTTATTGTTATAGCTTTTTTTCAACTTAGTTATATATTTTTTATAAAAACAAGATTTAGTATAACTATTTTATATCATAAGTACAACAAATCTTTGAAAATTTAAATATAAACATTCCCTTTCAAGATCATATATTCCCACTGAATTCAAATACCTCAAAAGTACAAAATAAAAGTGACAAATTATCGGCCACACATTATAATGAGAATTGGATCTGCTTAAAATACATACAATTATGTAAGAAGCCCAAAGGCCAATCACATACATATATTTGAGAAAGCATGTAGATGAATTAACTTAAATTTTAATTGGATGAATCAAAATTCTATACCAAATCAAAATGACAAAAAAGCCATGTATAGGTTAATTAATGAGTTTAAGCACATGTGTTGATACCACCACCATTACTAATGCTTCTATATGGTATAGAAATGATCATCTATTTTGCTTTTATCTAATGATTTTTCATGCATACCTTTTATGTTATCTGTCTGCATAAAGAGAGTTATAGTTTTTTCTAATTAGTATTAATATTCTTTTATCTGAAATTGATTAACATTTATCCGAAAAAAATGAAAAACAATGTTAGCAGAAGAAAGAATAACTACAGAAGAAGTAAGTAAGAGAGAAGAACTTTGACAACCAAATTTTAATTCAGAAGATAATAAAAAGTTTTCGCAAGCTTATTGTTTTAAATATATGTTTGATATTGTATTTCTTTTTAAAAAGTGTTGTTTTATTTTAAAAAAGTGATATTTAATTTATTTCTATGCAATTAATGACTATATATGTGATTGCAATTATTTTTTGAACTATAAACAAGAAGACAAACCACAATAGGAAATTGTAAGGAGTGTTGTAGAATAAATTCCATTAAACTGTTACAACCCAAAACTGTTCGCAACTAAAGAAAAATAAATAAAGGGAAACAACTCAAAAGATATAAGAAATCTCCCAAAAACCTCGAGTCATTAGTACAAGAGCATCTAAAATAGTACTGAAGGGTAAATATAACTATCTCGAAAGAAAATACAGTATTGTCTCATAATATCTGATACATAGTCTGAGAGATAAGAAAAATAAAAAGAGGACCCAAAGGTCCATGACGACTCAAAATCTGAGCCTTATCATTGAGATCTAGATGGTATTGATAATACTCTAATGGAATGATCAACTACCCTTTCCTAAACCTTGTGCACGATGTGTAGGGAGGAAACAAAGAAGGGTTGAGCATACCCAAATGTACCTAGTAGGTTCAACCGATTGGGTAAGAGAAATTAAACAAGTATATAATAATGAAGAACCCTATCCCTGCATCCTAAAAAGTTAGAACAAAATGATAAAATAGATATAAATATATATATATACGTACCATAGTGATAAGCTAAAATGTCCTCAAAAATTCATGATTTCATATAACCACAATAAGAATTATAATGCACAACTAATCATGCTAAATATCAAGGGTATTACAGCCTTGCCACCTGCATCTGGTCAAATAGTATCAGTATGCCACAATCTTACCACCTGTCGTGGCCAAGTAACAATATGATGCCAAGTCCTTGCCACCTGCCCGTGATCAAGATATGAGAAGTATAAATCACACTCTTGCCTCCTACCCAGGTCAAAGGGGTGGTTCCAATGTGAATCATAATGCCCTTGCCTCTACCCAGGTTAAGGGATTTTACAAGCCACACATAATAGATATAAATCAACAGTGCAACCCAATTATGCTTGTAGACATGTAAATAGCACCACAACAGGGATACTAAAGCATGAAACTCATACAGATCATATCCACCAAAGGAATAATATGAAGTGTCGTAGCTAATGCCCGAACTATTAGCATATTATAGATCATCATAATTATATTAATAATCGAGAATTTCAACCATATCAGACCTCACTCATCCGAAGTATGCAAGAATATTAATATTATGGACCTAACCCATCCCAAATACGCAAGTATGACTATGATACCGGACCTGACTCGTCCCAATATAAAAATATAACAATGAAGTCGAACCTATCTCGACCCAAAATGCAAGTATATCAATAATACCGAACTTCACTCGTCCCAATTGGTCTTGCGAGACTCATTTAGTTATACCTTGTCTCAAGTCCTCATCAATTCATCATAATTCAACTCAGTTCATCAATATGATCAAGATTATACCAGAATTCGGCTCAACCAGAATCTCTTTCCATCATCATTTCAACACAATAACTCAATTGCACAATTATCCATCTAAATCTCAAAATTATCATATGACAAGACCAATAACTCAAATCCAGTCCTCAAAGGTTAGCCAAAAATACGTTGATGCCGAAACCGCACTCCAACAAGCTTTTAATCACTCAAGCCTTCAAATGGTCCACGGATTGATCAACCACTATAATAAATGGATACTATGCATCAAGATATGCATTTTGATACCTATATTGGCATATTTTAGGCTTAGGGGCAAAATGGTCAAAATTAAGGTTAAAATTCAAAAGTCTCAAATCTGAAAATTGACTTCAAAATCAGATTCTACACGAAAAATAGAGTTCATAGGTGAAAATTCCACTAAAATTGAGTTCAAATTGATGGACAAACCATCATTTAAAGTTTCTTCATTGACCAAAAATCCCCAAGTTTTGACATTCAAAATCATGAAATTCAAGTCAACAACAAGATAAAAATCATGAAAAGTAATCAATCAATGTTAGAATCACTTACCCAAAAGACTTCTTCAAAAACTCTCTTCCAAAATCGCCTCTCAAAGCTTGAAATATTGAAAATGGAGTGAAAATGGGGGTTTTATGTCTTTAAACTGACCTAGCCAAAATGTACTCTACTGAGGATAATTATCCGCGATCGTGGAGAAGAAAATTCCCTATAACTCCGAGAAGGGAGTGGTTTGTCCGTGAAGGTGGACAACAAAATGGGGTTACACCAGATACCTGTCATCCTCTGGGAGGGTACCCTAGACGTAACCGGCACTCAGAGACTATTGCTAGTCCCCAAGCGAACCACTTGACTTCATCACATTCATTCAATCAATAAGCTCAAGACAATCAACGGAAGACTAAGGAAAGTAATGGGTACATCTCATCTAATCTCAAAATAGTTTTATAAATGGAAAGGCTAGTAGAAAAAAACTAGCTCAACAAGTCTTAACATCAACATTCAACTCTAGTCTATGAAGCTTCTATCACTATCAAGTGGTGCCAATGGCAGACCCAGGGCTATCTCAACCAAAATAAATCTAATGAAATCTAACTCTAAATCAAGATGAAATAAATATAATGAATCCTCTGAAATAGGGGAGGCTCACCAATTAGCTGAATGTCTCAAATTCTCAGCGATACGCCTATTGACAATCTCCAAATCTTGTATCTACATCATAAAATGATGTAGTCCAAAAGGGGACGTCCGTAAATGGAATGTAATAGTATGTAAAATAGCAGGATGAAATCAAAACAAGTAGAACAATATAGAAACAAAATTCAGCTCAATATAGGAACCAATCAATATGTCAAAACTCTATCTAAAGCAAGAACAAAGAGTAGACAAGTGACTCCTCAACCAAAATCAACTCATCAATCAAATCAAAATCATCTCAGAAGGACTCATCTCAACTTATATCATCGTGTCTCATCGCATCTCGACTCAGATTACTCAATTTGGGAACTTTCTAAGGGTTTCTCTTAACCAACAATAACCACTTATGAGCCAGGGTTTGTACAACAATCTCGTTGATATTGCCACAGCCACTCCGTACTTGCCAAGTAAGGAGCGAATATGATCCACAAGGAATCTGAACTCAACCATCCTTTATTGTTTCAAGGATATAAACTCGAGAGGGGACCACAAGATGTAATGATTCAATCCTCTCCCACTTTGGGCCTGCGTAGGTAATGAGTGCAAGCGGGACTCACTCTAACTCATTACGGTGCTCAATACTCTGCCCAAGACTCAATGCTCATAATACTCCTCATCATCATCTCAAGAGGTCTCATGGAGACACTCATTATCTCAATTAGTCTCATGGAGACTATCATCATCTTGTCACCTCAAGCTCAAGGGGGTTCTCTATTTCAGGGACTTTAACTCATCTCAATGAACTCAATTCTCATTGAAGAACTCAAAGACTCAGATCATCAATAGGAGAAGTCGTTTAGATAGAACTCAAGAACTCAATTATGAAGACTCATAGGATCATCAAGCTCAAATAATTCAACCTCATACTCACATCAATATTTCCATCAACATACTCAAGTCAAGGCTCTAGACTCCATCCGGAGGTTCATTCACACATGCTTTCAAAAGTTAATATATAGGGTTTATACAATATCTCATGAAAAGTATTCAATTAAAAAAAATAAGTTTATGATGATCATCAACATATGAAAATACATGTAATAGATACATTTTCAAGAAAATAATCAAGAAAAAGTATTTCAAGAAAACATATATGGGGACTCGTGGACTCTCAACTCATCTATGACCATCTATGGGCACATGGGAGAACAATCTGATGCTTTCATTTAGCCTTATCTACTGGAAAGTTGATATTACCATCGAAATTTGATGAATACTACCTTTCTTAGAGAAAATCCTCAATCTCGGTAGTTCTTTTATAGTGGAAGAACTTGGAAAGACATTGTTCGAAGAGATTCTCTTTGATTCTTGAATTCTTGACTTAGAATTTTCAGAGTTCTTGATTGATAACCCTAATTCTTGACGAAGAAGAATCAATAATTCCTTTCTTCAAATTCTTGAATTCATTTTGTTTAAACCCTTGAGGATGAATCTTGAAAGTTAATCCTAACTTGATGACTTTCTTTATAATTCTTGTGCGTTTATGTTTAGGAGTGAAGGAGAGGGTTTTAATTATGAAAACTGATGTTTTATGCATTTTGAGACCTTAAACAGTTCTCCAAAGGTTTTAAGATAAAAGTAGCCTATAGAAAACGTCATTCATCTCATCCGGAAAGTCCGCGAGCGCGTTGCAGACCTTCAGATAGCTTTGCACTCCTTCACTAAAATGTTCATGACTTTCTACTATGAACTTGGATTAAGGCGAAATTGGATATGCTAGAAAGCTAATTCCAATATACTTGATTTGATATATTATGGGTCACCTAACTCATTATACGTTAGGAGATATGGTCATTTGAAATTGACCCTTCTATCAACTTATACAAAACCTTAGTTGGTAGAAATTCTTTGGATTTGGCTTGATATAAAAGATCCCTTATATTCGTTTGTTGAACTTAGGGGGAGTTGAGAATTAACCGGAATCCCCTCAAACTAAAACAAAAATTTCACTTCGGAATGACGCAGCCTGAGACGCGGATGGGGCGCGCACCATTATATTTTTTTCCTTAAAATTTTTGAACTAGTTTTCAGTTTCCCATTTAAACATTTAAGAAAACACAAGGCATGTTCGTGTCCTAGGCATGTCATGCCTTGGGCACGCACAGCCTCTGGAAATCATTTTGGAACGAAAAACTATTTTTCAATCTGATGGATCTAAAATTCGAACGAGACTATTTTTCCACTCAATTTTCCATGTTGATTACATATCTGGTCTCGGATTTGCAAATAGAGCATTGGAAGACGCATTACGTGCACCTCTCTAATCTAAGGGCATTTTGGTAATTTTACCGAGCATTACATCTTCTCCCCCTTGAGATCATTTATCCTCGAATGATGAGTAAAAGTGGATGTCAAAGAACGAATAGACTCAAAACTCATCTCATCATTCTCATTTACCAATCAGTCCTTCGACTCCTTATCACTATCAACAATCTCTATTCAGACTCAAGAATAGACAATCAACTCAAGAATAGGAACATCAATTAAGTCAAGAATAAGAACGTTACCTTCAATATTCTTATAATCAGGTATAAATAATGATCAAGACTCCTTTCAATACTCAGAATAGACAAATCGATTCAGATCAAGAGTAGAGATACTCTTTTAGACATTTTCACCATCAACCACGAATGGAATGTCAAAACTCAATCAATTCGAATCGTTTAAACACTTCGAAAATCACTCCTTCGAACTCGGGAAGGAAACCATAGACTCTAATCGAGAATGGGACCATCGATACCTAAGACTCTAGGTACAAATCTCAAGCTTAGCACCTCATCTCAATTGTTCTCCTTTTCATGACACTTCACTCTATGAACTTAAGCTTATAGCTCCTATTCAACTCTCTACCAATCTACATCCCCTTATTCTGATCAAGCTACTTTTGAGCCTCAAGGTGCTACCCTTAAGATGATCATATTCATACAAAGCTAATCCTCAATACGTAGCTCTATACTTCCACAAGGGCTTTCATTAAAAGATCACTAGTCTTTTTCACTACTTCGCTATCATGAAGTCTTCAATAGCTTGTCATCAATACTCGCATAATAACAACCACGCATTCATGCCTATCACTCTAACTACTTCAACTCTATCTTAGAATTTTCAAGCCTACTTAGCACTTTTACCTCCACCATTCAATGAGTTCTCACTCAAAGACACACATCATACTCTTACCTATCTATTGCATATTAATAGATCTCATCTCTCTCCTCATCCCCATCTCTATCCCTACATGACACAAGTACAACACCAATGTCATAATAAGGATTACATTTGCTCCTCCTCATATACCCTCATTCTCCGTCTATTACTATCCACATCACTACTTGGACCTAAAGGAACTCGTCATCTCCCCCTTAGTTCAAGGATCATCTCTCAAGTTTTGCGAATCAATTCCCTCTACTAGGTTATAAGCACATATCTTCACACAGTCAGCGAATCTCTATCCACAAGAATATCTTAAGATCTTTTGTTATGCTAATAGTTGAATAAATAAATTAGCCACTAAGACTCTCTTCAAATATACAACTCTCAGCTTCCTTTTGTCTCTATGGAAATCCCTCTCTATATTTGTTACTCTTAATGGTGTACATAACCATTTCCCATAACTCTTACAATCTAACCTCTTCTTTTGCCTGCTAACGCTCAACTTTTGTGCTCTAATAATCTCGTTTGTATAAGACTTAGACTATAATGGAAAACTCATCATTATCTATCCATAAGGGTCGATCAACTCACATTTTAGGGATGACAAAGAATGCTTACCTCAACCTACTCCACATTGACAACTCATCATTATCTTTGATTTGATATATTATGATTCACCTAACTCATTATACTTTAGGAGATACTATCAATTGAAGTTGACCCTTGTATCAACTCATATGAAAACTTAGTCGGTAGAAATTCTTTGGACTTGGCTTGATGTTAAAGATCTCTTATATTCATATATTGAACTTAGGAGGGGTTGTGAATTGACCGCCCTTCATATTAAAATGAAAATTTCACTTCAGAATGGCCCAGTTCGCGACGTGGATGGGGCGTGAACCAATGTATTTTTTCCTTAAAATTTTCCAAACTAGTTTTCAATTTCCTGTCAAAAAATTTAAGAAAACACAAGGCATTTCTGTTTTCTAAGCGCATCGCGCTTTGGGCACGTACGACCTCTAGAAAATGTCTCTAAAATTTGAACGAGACCATTTTTCCACACAATTTTCCATGCTGATTGTATATCCGATCTCGAATGCGCAAATAGAGCATGGGAAGACATGTTATGTGCACATCTCTTGTCTAGGGATATTTTGGTAATTTTACGGGGCCTTACATATGTAACACCCCATCTTAAGATAAGAAGTCCCACATTGGAAAAACACAAGAGAGATGGTAGGTATAAGTAAAGGACTAGTCTATATACTCTGAGGCGCCTTTTGGGGTGAGCCCAAAGAGACAAATCTGTGATGGACTAGGCCCAAGAGCGGACAATACTACACAAGTGTTGGGCCAGGCTATTACAGGTGGTATCAGAGCCACTCTTGTGTCAGCCTTGTTGATGTGGGTCTAGAGTTCAACTATTTAAGCAAATCCTGATGAGGCGAGGCAAACCTCAGTGCTAAGTCTAGGCGAATCCCATGCGTTGGGGCAAACCTCCACGAGGACGTTGAGTCCATAGAGAGGGTATATGTAACAATCCATCTTGAGATGAGAAATATGATATTGACAAAATACAAGAGAGATGCTGGGTATATAAGTAAAGCACTATACAGTGTTGGGCCAGGTCGTTACACTTGGATTACATCTGGAAGGAGGTTCGAGTTCACTAAAGTTAGCTCACAAAGATTAGGCGGAAATACTCAAGGGTTAGCTGGTATTGATGCTAAGGCTCCCTTCAACTTAAGATTGATAATATGACTCAATTTAGATAAACCAGCAACCAAAGATATTTTCAAGTTATCCTTTACTTCCAAGCAGAAGGATTGAAAGCTCTCAAGCTCTGCAAGTCAATCACATAATCAACCCATATCTAGGCCATCATCACTTTCAATAAGTAAAATAATTTTTTGGAGATTATCCATTCTTGTCACATTTTCCTGGTGCATCCGGTGATGGACATGTATGCTGCCTAGAATCTGGAGATTGTTAAGTAGGTCGATCTTCAACAGGCTTGGGGAATTAATGTAACCAAGTAGGTGTCATAAATATTCTAACTTCCACAAGACATTAGGAACTTCAACAGAATACAACCTAGACATGGTCATATCTATTGTTTCCAAGTTTTGCAAATGACTTATCGAAGGGAGAAGCTTCTTTATACGTGTCTTCAATCCTATGCCTAAGTATTTCAAGGACCATAGTTTTCCAATACTATCTAAGATCACTTTTAAACCAGGGGAGTCAATGCATAGCACTTTGAGAAGTTTGAAACTACTTGTACAAATACAATCAAGATTCACTAGTTCAGCAGGTGAATCAAAAGATAGAAGAGATCTTATACACGTCCTTGAATTTCCCAAATATTCATACCTCTTGAGTGGCAAGTAAAGGACATGATGCGAATATTTAGAGAGAGAGAGAGAGGGAGAGAGAGAGAGAGAGAGAGAGAGAGAGAGAGAGAGAGAGAGATGGTTCATCTACCTCAAGAAACATTTCTTCCTTGGCCTTCATAATACAAAAGTCTCGTAGTAGATCATGGAGCCAGCAACTCTTAACTCTATCATTTGCTTTGACTAGGATTACTTGAAGCTCATCAAGGTAATCCTCCACAATGTCCTCTACTATTTATTCTCCCTTTTAATGAATAAGACCATAGGCAATCCATATGTGCATGAGTTGCTTCACAGGGATGTCTTTGTGTTTTTTGAAAAGGCCTAAGTAGAGAAAACAAGATTTTAAATGGGAGGTAAATCATGATAACTCAACGCCAAAATTGTTGATACGCCATAACATTGATTTTTGACAAGGTATTGTCACGACCCAATCCCAGGGCCATGACTGGTGTCGATTAGACACCTAGACCGACGTTCAACCCCAAGTTCCATGCT
>JAPFFP010000046.1:12629531-12639849 GCA_026153255.1 Solanum medicagineum
AATGAAGGACATCTAAAACCGCTGCTAATTCATTGACATGAAAATGAGTGAAATAACAACCACATCTCAACTCCAGATCGAGCTAGGGAGATTAGGCACCACAACCCTTTTCTAATCTCACCGCAAGTTCATACTTCTTACGCACAAGACATGAAACATATGCTACCAAAAATTCTGACAACAAAGTTAGAGAAAGAAATGTGTGGTGTCTGATTATTGAGTAACTAGGTTATTGGGAACAGAACAATAGCATGAGCAGAATTGAGCTAACAGCAAATCAGAGAAGCAAAAGTTGAAATGCTTCAGAGTCGGTATCATTTGGACAATTTCTTGAATAGAATGCCTGCCTGGGCGTGTTTGGCATGGATCCGCGCAAGTTTGGCGCGGTCCGTCACATAATGCTTCTAGATCCCAAGTCAAACTGGAGCATAAGAGCTGATAGAGTATCTCTGCTTCAACTTAACTCCAGAGTGAAAGTTCCAAAGATTGGTTTGTCAAATGCACCAACTTTTAGCTACTGG
This sequence comes from Solanum medicagineum, assembly GCA_026153255.1. Classification (NCBI taxonomy): domain Eukaryota; kingdom Viridiplantae; phylum Streptophyta; class Magnoliopsida; order Solanales; family Solanaceae; genus Solanum; species Solanum medicagineum. Next base: position 12,630,053 of record JAPFFP010000046.1, read on the forward strand.
AAACATACAACTTCTACAAAAGCTCAATCACACGACATCCATAGTAGTAAATCTATGAGGAAGGAATACATTGAGTTTCATGGTGTTTTTGTTAGGTTATCCTAAGAGTTTTTCAAAATCTGCAGATGAGTAAACAAAGAAATGAGGAAACAACAAAACAGAAAGTAAGAGATAAAAGGAGGCTTTCAAGAGTCACTTAACATGCCAAACGAAATGATGAAGATAAATCTCTTGATGCCAGAAGACGTTACACATAACAGTATAAAATTGAGATTAAAGCTTTTTGAGTTTGAATTACTCTCAACTAGCCCACACTTAGCTAAAAGGTGTCAAGAGGAGGTGTAATAAAGTAAAATAAGAGGAGCAAGCAAACAAAACAATAAGTACTACCACCACAATAACTACTATTATCATCAAGAGGATACTTGCTTGAATGCCAACTCGGTGACTAGAATATTCATCTAAGCGACAAAATTGAACTTCAATTGCTATGGGATTGGTCACTCCTTCTACACTTTCCTGTTCTGCGTACTGAGAAACTTTTAAGATGATGAAGACTCTCCAAAAGACCATGTATTCCATATTGAATTCACCAACATGTTCTTGCAGTTGCAGACTAATACAGTGCATTTCACTGTGATTTCAAGCTATAAGACTAAAAGTTTAAGTAGTGACACCCTGAAAAGATGTGGCATTGAATAAAATTGAGACCAAAATTCCGATCAAGCCTATCACAAAACCATCTCACTGCTGATCATCAAGATCAGGTGTGAAGGATCTGGTAAAGACTACTTTTTTGCGGATTGAAGTTGACTAACCTTCCAAGGTGTCAACAAGTTCAACGAAGGCTGGAAACCTGTAGCACATATTACCGCATCAGAATCATCACCAATGGCATTGGCTAGTTTAGCTGATCCCTCTGTCACATCGGCTTTCACCTGAGAATAATCAGAACAATATGAAATTCCCACAGGGAATATTCATAAACAAGTTGGTCCTTTCCATAGAAGGTATATGTTTTCTTCTATCTATTTTCCATTTGCAGAAGGACGTATTCATCTTTTCTCAGCCTATATCAAATAGCTAAACTAGGAATGTTGCAGTGTCCAAGTAGCATCAAGTCTTATAATTGTTGAAAATGAAATCTAAACTTGCTATAGGCTAAAAGTTAGAAAGTTAAAAAAAAAAAAAGTATAAGGTTTTCATTTTATCTGCACAACTAATTACAGATTTGACAGCTTGAGTAAAAATGACAAGGCAAGAATGTAATAACTAATAAGCATAGGCGGGTAAGAATGTATATCTTACACACTCAAATTTGAGATTTTCTAATTTGGCAAGTGAGGCTCTCCAACCCATAAACAGTCACTTGTTTCTGTTTCTCTAGAAATATTTTGAGAAAGTTGTCCTATTGATGAACTGAATCAAAGTTCCCATAAACAAAACTCTTAACCGACGCAAAATAAAGAAAATTTTGTGATCTAAATTTGTATTCCCTCCATCTCATTTTACGTGGCACCCTTTTCTTTTTGGTCCGTCTCAAAAAGAATGTCACCTTACTCAAATTAAAAAGAATTTAACTTTAAAATTCTCTTTTTACCCTTTGTGAAATAATTCTCAACCACACAAAAATCTAAGAATGATTTTAGACACAAATTTCAAAACCTCCTATTTTTTCTTAAACACAGTGCCAACTCAAAGGTGTCACATAAAATGGGACGACCCAGGTTGTTCAGCTTCCATATGTACACAAAAATTAAGCAGATTTCCAGTAAAATATGTATATATTTCAATAACAACTCCTCAGCTTTGCTATCTACCCAAAAGCCTCATTCAGATACCAATTTATAGTAAACAAAAATCCCCAATTAAGGAGTACTCACAATTTGAAGAAGAGGGTGTCCTTCCCGTAAGACAGATTTAGCCTTGTCAACATCACGAACCCCAGCTTTTACAGCAAAACCCTTAGCCAAAAGCTGCTCGACAATCCTCTTCCCAGTATTCCCAGTTGCACCAGCAACAAATATTTTCTTCTTCTGACCTATACCTACTTCTTTTTCCTCCTTAATTTCACTTCCCTCCATCTGTAATCAAAATGAAAAGTTAAAAGCACAGCTATACACTACCCCCACAAAGCGAATTCTTGAAATTTGGGAGTGAAAACTTGTTGCAGAGGCTTACCTTGTTGCTTTACGATGGAAAAATGTGATCTTTAGTGTGAACAGAGAATGGTTTGGAGGTTGAGAAGAAGGATTCTGAGCAAGAAAAACAAGTGGTCTTGCTTGGATAACTTGCTGTTAGCTATTAACCAAAATGAATTTTCAGTTAAGAATTAGGCACATAACTTATCCAGGGGATGGAAACATTAAACAAATTATTTTCAATAGTATAATTTTTATTGGATGAATGCAAGTGGTTGCGCCCCGTATGACAGACTGCTTATCTAGATTTACTCGAAGAAAGTTTGTTGTCCATGTCTTTTTATCTTTTTTTTTTCTCTTGTTATTTCTCACTATACTTATTTTGAATTCGTACTTAAATACAAAAGCGTCTTTTACTCTCTTTTTCTTATTTGATATTTGATACTCGTATTAAAATTTAAGTCGACTACATTCATGCATCATAAAATTCATTTGGAATAGGATAAATTTGATTCACACGTTATAGGTAAGTCAACAATCTCAAAAGCATCTTTTCCTGTTATGATAGTTTTACAACAAATTTTGACAATTAACTTGAGTCTCGTCCTTATGCACCAGATAGTTAAAAATCAATTCTACTCCTTTTCAGGAAATTGGTTAATACTTATAAGGGTGTCTGGCTACGATAATTTTTAGGACAGCAAATTAATTTTCTGTATCTCCCCATTTTACTTTCACTTTTTGTACATGTTTGAATTAGGACAGCAAACAAAGAAGCTACAGATTTGCAGCAATTTCTTCTTCTTCCCTTTCTTTTCAAAATTACTCGAATTTTTTTCATTATTCAAAATTACCCACGAATATGTTTGGTTAGTACATACAAGCTTTTTTGACTCCATGAATAATGTTTGTTTCTTCATATAATGGTTTAAAAGAATTTCTGTGAGTTCAAGCATATAGATTAATAAAAAAAAAACAAAGAGAAGTCATGATATTAAAAAAAAATCATGTATAGTTAAGGCTAGATTTGATACTGCAATACTTTAACGAAGTTACAATTAAAATAGGCAGGATCCTGGGAAGGGGGAGGAAAACTGGGGAAGGAAATTAAAAGGAGGAGATTGAAGCCTACTAATGAGATGGAAGCTCGGATTTACCAATTGAACTACTAAGACTCTCGTTATTATAGTTATATTTTGGTATAATATTTTCTGCCTTCATAAATAATGTGTATAAACATAGAAAAAATTATCTTGACAAGCTAGTGCTGTTTTATGGAACCGAATAGTTCCTTGAATGAACGTTTAGGGGCATCAGTACGAGCTACTATCTCCACGACTTTGTAATGAGATTCTGGATGGAGTAATGCCTCAACTGCTACTTCAGCTACCTGATCTCTAGATATTGAGCCTTCATAAAGGGTATCCTACATATCGAAGGAAAAGCAAGGAGCATCTTAGGAAAACCATATGGCACGCACAGATGTAACTAAACAATGAGTAAGCTGCATATTGCTACCTCTGGTTCCATTACGATGTTCCCTTGAGGTGGATCGTTTTTCAGCCCACCAGGCCTTATTATTGTGTAGTTGATGCCAGATCTCCGAATATATTGCTCTGCTTGGAGCTTTGCTATCAATGTCAGTCCAAGGACATTGAGAAATACATATGCTGGATTGAACAACTGGCCCATTGCAGCTCCATTGACCAGAATGGAACTAACAAGGAGGAATCTTTTAACACCAAGAGTTCGGCATGCTTCAACAAGGTTTACTGTGCCAAAGTTATCTACCTGAAAGAATGGTATACTAGGGATTGAAAAGAGTCGTGGAAGGAAAACACATCATCATTCATCAGAAAACCACCAAGACAATGATTAGGATAGGGAGCCAACAAGTCAGCATCAATCACGTGGAAGGGCTCGAAGATTTAATTATGCTTCATAATTTATTATTAGTCTAACCAAGAGAAGCTTGTGAGTTTAATGATCTGCAAGGCAAGACATCAACAGAGGCCTTTTTGGCCATACTAAATGTGTAGAAGGAACATAATAGAACTACAAGATAAACTTAAGGTGAACACAAGCAAGGCATAAGATGATATATGTTACCCTATACATGTTTTCGTCTTGCTCTCAAGTTTTTGCTTGAATACATTAGAGAAGCCTTCTCAACTTCTCGATTATATTAAGCATTCAACACCTACGCAAACATCAGAACCTAATGATGTTTGCTTCATTTGTGGAATGGACAGATAAGTAAACAAAATAACCTTTCTTTGAAGCTCCCAAAGGTTATCTCTTTCATCGTACTAAAATTTCTGGCATTAGCTGATGTGCATATACAGAACCAGAAAATCACATATAATCGCCAATCCAGTTGAAGGCTAGGGAAGGAAATGAAAAGTTGTGCTTTACTTAACAGGAAAGGAATTCTTTCATAAACCTGAAACATGACTAACAGTTTCAACAATACTTGATTTTTGGTAGATCCATTATTACTTCAACCCAGGAGGCCTTAAACTGCTTAACCATGCCATTTTTTATTCCTGTTTTCCAAGCCCTATGACAGGCAATATTATGGAGCTAAGGTCCTACAGGTGAAATTGGAGTACAAAACTGTTCGGATTTGAAATCAACTTAAATGGCACACCTGGATTAATAGTAGCACAAAAAGCAAAAAAGAGAAGAAGAAGAAACAATTGACACCAACAAACCCACCAGAGAAACAATTGTTAATAAAAGCCTACTCGACTGGATTCTAAGAAAATAATGAACAGGTTCTCCATAAACGGAAAAGAAAAAAGAGTGTTAGCAACATGAAACTGTTCACTCCTCCATTTACTTTTCTGCAGTTTAGACAAATCTTCAAGGGAATTAAGTTACCCTAACTCAAAAGACACTCTCTACCATATGGGGTTTCAGCAGCAATATCTTGTGATAGCATACTCAAAGAAGTCTCCATCGTGATTCGTGAGTCTTAAAAGAACAAAAAAGACTTTGCATTACTATTCCAATCCCGAGAATGTGCTCATGGGCAGCACCCATGGAGAGGGTGTCATCATGTAAAGAGGCTTCTCTAACAGAAATTAGTTTTGAACTCTTAACAAGTTTTATCAATACTTTTTTTCCTTTTTTCTTTTTTTTTTTTTTTTGAGTAAACTGTGAACGATTACCATAAACAAACAATATTTACACAGAAAGAGCACTCTTAGGACTCCTAACCAAAGCATTAGTCATCCCTGAGCCTCCAAGAACAGCAAACTAGTTACAAATTTTGTGAATTAAACTACTACAAATTTTTCTTTTGTTTTCAATGTTTTTTTTTTTTTGGACTTTTTTTCTTTTTCCTATGATCAGTCTGCCTATCCTGCAATTCCTGCTATTATAAAGATCATCCAAATGAATCAACCAGCATTGCATAAAGAGAGAACAAAACCATAAAATATAGAAATGATAAGTGAACTGCTAATAAATCAAAAGAAAAACAGGATGGCAAGGTAGGAAGTAACCTTCCATGGAGCCAAAAGATCCAGTGAACGCCGATAACCTGTAGCACATATTACTGCATCTGAATCATTGCCAATGGCATCAGCTAGTCTTGCTGATCCCTCAGTGACATCCGCTTTCACCTGAAAATAACATAATAGAATTGATTTCACATAAGAATATCAAAGGTTTACAAAGTGCAAATGGACACTATACTCCATGGTTAGCTATTCACTTACACTGAAGAGGAGCTTTTTCCGGATTTTTTCAATGCATTTGCAACACCTTTTGTTGGAGTGATAAAATCTAATTACTCTTATACTAAATGACCATATTTTAAAGTATGGACACAATCTCCAATTTTAATCCATTTCTATCTAAATAACAAAAAGTATCACCTGAATACACCAGCCAAAACAAGCTCTCTCGGTGGATGGAGGAGTACAAGCAAGAAATCAAGTAGAATAAAAAAGTTACATATTTCTTCAAATCGAAAATCGAAAAAACAAATAGACTTTGGACAAATAACCCAATACATAGTAGATGAAATTTATTGGCATTTCCCCCTATTGATTAACCCTTAAAAATAGCATACTTAATGCATGATTACCTACTGGTTAAGCAACTAACTTATTAATTTCTAAAAACTTAAAAACACAAAATAACAAAATTGAAAACAAACCCACAATTTGAAGATCCGGGTTTTGACCCGGTAAGGTTGATTTAGCCTTATCAATATCAAGAGCCCCAGCCTTAACAGCAAAACCCTTTGCCAGAAGCTGTTCAACAATCCTCTTCCCAGTGTTCCCCGTCGCACCAGCAACAAATATTTTCTTTTTTTCACTAACACCAGCTTCCTCTTTTCCTTCAATTTCACTTCCTTCTATCTGTAATCAAACAAAATACGAAACCAAAATGACAAATTACCCTTGAAGTACATATTCGTTTGGAAGAGAAAAATGTAATCTTTTTCTTATAGAGAAGAAACTTACATTTTCTGCTCTGAGACGGAAAGACTGAACTTTATTGTGAAAGAGAGAAACAGTGTGCGGTTTAGAGGTGAAAGAAAAGGCAGAGGTTCTAAGGAAGAAGAGACCCGTGGCAGTAGCCATGATTTTTTTCTAAACATAAGTTTTCGGTCATGATATTTCTAATCATTCTATCTTTGTGTTTCTATGTTCTGATTTTCTTTTTTTTTTCGATAAAGTTTTTTCTATATTCACAAAACCGAAAGGTATTAATTCTTCATGTTTTCACAACTGTATGGTTATGAACTTACAATATATAGAGATAATGAAATTCTTTGGTGAATATATTGTTAATCATCGTAAATATTTAATTTATTGGATTAAAAATATAATATACAGGGTTATAAGATAAATATTTATGTGGGTTTGTATTAGATAAATTTAAATAAATTTTTATTTTAAAATACGATTTATATTATATGGGTTTGTTATCTCAATTATGATATAAATAATTTTTAATTATATGCGTTTAGAGTTTTTTGTATACTATCAGATACCATTTTACAAATTTTTTCGTTATTCTCATTGACAAAGATCCTAGAGAAAAATCTTCACTAACTAGTCAAATTCCACCCCCACCCCCCCACCCCCAAATTGCTAGGGGTCTTGCTCTTTCCAATATTTGGAATTGACCAAATTTGCTTTTACGTACAATTTTATGGAAAAAACATTAATACTTGAGTGCAACGGGTGAAAGCCAATCATAAAACTTATCTCAAATAATTCCATGTAGTAATATCCACATTTTCACCCTTTGATGACATTTTATGTATGTTGCTTTTATTTAGGTTTCTTTTTTAACCTTCGGATTACCATGTGGAGTTAAGCATAACTCAGCTAATTCAATCAAGGAGACAACTTGTGGTTAAAGCTAAACAGCTGGTAGTCACGCATTACCCATTTGGTGTCCTATAACAGGAAAAGTAAGATGCATATGCTTCATCAGATGTACATCTGAATATCAAAGTGGGGATAAATAGAGGAACACCATACTACTATCAGAAACATAATAACAAATGTATCGTTAATTGTGGACAATCAATCACAAGGGAGACGACTGCACTTGGAGCTCCAATTGGACTGATTTACATGAAGTAAACTACATTGCTATCACTGTGTACCCACAATTGACCTTTCTCTTCCATCATCTGCACATTAGAAGAGCACTTTCCACTATTAGTTGTTTTAACCTTCAAAAACTATGGTATCCAAGGGGTACACATTTCAGTGTTGCCTACTTGGGAAGAACATGTTTGGAACTCGGTCATCAAAGAAATTTGTAATCAAAGGGCTTGCATACCTGTAATAATTTCTCTATCTCCGACTTCGAGTAAGGCACAGCCGCCCCATTGTTCACAACACTCTCCACATCAGCAACTGGAATTTGTTCCACGTGTTGTAAGTTCCTGTGCCTACCAAGCGCTGCACTGAATGCTTGCAGTCTGCAAGTTCGGAGACAGATTCCATAATTGACAACATTCCTAGATTACCAAAAAAATGCATTCAATGATTAATTGGCTAATTACACAAACCTCTCAGGAGATATGTCGATTTCTGCTGCCGGAGTATCATCAGTTTCCATTGCTTCACTGCCACTTTACCAAAAGAATGCAAAGGAACACTTCAGAAACATATAAACATAATGTGGAAACATCATGGTAGATAACACAAACTAACACCATATAGATAGATATCAAAGGAATTAATTGAGGAAGTTGCATCCACTTTTGTTTACTTGATGACAGAACATCAGTTATCAGAATACCACTTACAAAAAGCATCCCTGTAGCAGATATACAAGATATCCCCAAGAACAAAAAATTGATAGTAGCTGAAGCATGTATATTTTAGTTAGTAACTCACCCAACTCCCCCGGCTTCATGCTGAGCTGATTCACCACCAGCATCACGCCCAGCTCTGCGTTTACGAGATGAAGCAATACTACCACTGTCATGGTCAGTGCTGCGTTTGCTCCCCAATTCCTTTTCTCTTTCTTGCTCACGTTCCTCCATCTCAGTCAGTTCTTGATGATATATGGCAAAATGTAGAACTTGAAGGGCAACTTCTACATCAGACTTCAAAACCTGCCAGAAAAGATATTGAAACAAATTTTAAGCAAAAGAAAATCTACTCATGAAAAGAATGAAAATGGAACATACTCAGTGTTCCTCTAGTCCTAAACAGTCATATATGGAGAACTTCAATCTTTCTATACAAGACATATGATCAAATAAATTTCTCACCTGTCTTCTCAACTTCAGCTTGGCATGGGCAGTTGAGAGCCGAATAATGGTTTCCAAAGTTCTGGCAGTAATTGGAAGTGTTCCTCGCCCAGTCTATTGGAAATTCAGAAAAATCAATTACATCACAGAAAAAACTAAAAAGATAGTTGTCAGGATATCAGACATATAATACCAACCTTTGCATTTGTACTGACACTCCTAAGCTCTGCATAAGCAGTAGCTATGTTATCAGATGCCTACAAATGGTTACCATTATAAACATCAGCAAGGGAGCAGTACATTGATCAAGGTTCATGTGAGATGAAGCTAAGATATGCCCAAGGTTTATCAAAGCTTAACCTTCAGAGGATTTCAAAATTGAAATTCCTATGGAAAAAAAAGGTAAGTCCTGCACATGAAAGTAATGATGCTGTCATGAAATTGATTAAGCTTACGCTAGATTACCTCATCAGTTAGCTCGGGATGGATCCTGTTTTTTGCGTAATGAATGTATGTCTTGAGAAACTGGATTGTCAGTGTATGCTTTTCATGCCGACTAGTTTTTTTACCATGTAACATCCGATTATACTTAACATAGACAGGCATTTCGTCCTTGTCATTTTGCTCTTCATATCTTGAATCGTTATCTAAAGCTGAGCTACCTAAAAGTCAAAATAGACTCACTTCATAACAAAAAAAGAAGGCAATGCATGAAGATTTTCAAACATAACTGCCAACCTACCTCCTTCTACTGGAGGACGATACCGATGCATGCGCAAAACATGCTCAGAAATTTGACGATCAACCCCAGGATCCATTTGATCCAGAACAATAAATAACAAATCAAAACGAGAGAGCAGAGAGTCTGGAAGTCCGATGTTCTTTGTTGGAGTTAATGATCGGTCATACTGTAAAAACCG
>JAPFFP010000046.1:12670960-12682628 GCA_026153255.1 Solanum medicagineum
AAAGAAAAAGGAAAAGAAGTTAACACGGGCCAGCACATACTGGGAGGAGTTCCTGGAGTTGAAGTTGGGGATGAGTTCCAATGTAGGGTGGAACTTGCCATTGTAGGGACCAGGCTAAGGTTCTTACAAGCTGGATTGCTCTTTTGTGCAGGAAAATCAGTAATTAATCAAATCATATGTTTTAGTACAGTATCCTACTTTGCTTGACACCAGCCTGTTGTGGAAATTCATATGCATATGTAAACAGGTTAAATTCCTAATTGTTGCTAGTTCTTAGGTCTTTTGCTCAATTCGACATCATGACACTGTGAAGTTATTCTACATACCTGCTCAGGAGAGAACATCAATCCCTTCTCATAGAATGAGTCATAGTTTCCGATCTCGACCTGCACCAGATAACTTTTCTTTATGATGAGCTACGAAAAAGGAACTTACTCTTCTCAATGAAATAGAACTTGAGGTTTTGTAACCATGGTCCTGAACTATTTCATATTCTTGCTTATGGTGTCTATGAACAGAACAGAAATATTATGAGAAGAAGTCGTACTAATAAGGCTCCTGCTTCCACGGCAGCTGGAAATGCTGCAGGATCCACAGAAGAAACACAAACCTGCAAACATGTGATACCAGATTTAAGCCGATAGATATGTACACAGTACACTTATAGTGCTTGAGATAGCCTTCATGTTTTAGTACTGCATGATACATTAAAACAAACTAATCCATGCAACTAAAAGAGGTACTGTTTGACGATGTAAATGGCTTAAACGGTGAGATTTTTAAACTGAGAAACTCAAAGCACTCCGTGCAAGGGATATGTAAGGTCAAAGTGATGTGATCCTTGGATTGTATATGATTTGTGGAAGTAGAAAGGACCAACGAATACACTGTTAATATACATGATTCAACCAACGGAGAAAATGGAAACTGCAATTAGCTGATGGAGTAGAAGATAAAGCTTAAGGCACATTTGGCATAAATATTTTCACAAAACGAACCGTATTTAGACCTGATTAGTCATCCTATTAATTAAATGTTGCCCAAGGACAAATTCATGACGAAGGCTGAAACAATAAGATCAGTTGATTATGTTAAAGTTAACAGTTCATCAAGATATTCTGCATGATCCAGAGCTAAAGGAAAAGTTGAAAGAATTTAGACGGAAAGATTTACCGGAAGGGAAGTCAGGCTTGTAGCAAGCTTCACCAGCTCAGGGTCACAAGCTATATCTACATGGGTTGCTCCCCCCTGTAAGCAGATCAAAGAGTTAGGTTAGTACATACAATACAACAAAATACCCAAGGGACTTCCGGAAATAGCCTCTCTATCTCTATGCAGTAGTGGTAAAATTTGCGTACATTTTACCCTATCCAGACCCCACTTGTGGGATTCTACTGCGTATATTGTTGTTGTTGTTGTATACACTTAAGCACAGCGAAGAATAATTGTCTTAACATTCATTTGGTGGGTACTCCAGTAACATGTTTTAGTCATTAAACTATGACTAACAAAAGAACAAAAGAACAATAGAACTAATGAATGTTGATAAGAACAAACAACTATAAAGCCTATTTTTTTCTTTTGGAAAAGCGACATTGTAAAACATAAGATCTATCTTTCTTAAAGAAAACAGAAGCAATAGATAAGATGAAACCTTATCTGCAGCAGTAACAACAGAAGCCACATTCTCTTTGTCCAGATTCTGCAATCCTGCGATAATCTGAAGCAGAACAAGGAATCATTAGTAATTTTAGCATGACTTTCCTTTCCCCATGTTTGTCGGCCCCCTTCTCCCCAACACTACTCTTTCTTGAAGACTGGTCGAGTACCCAATAAAGTTGTAAGAAAAGAAAGTCTGTAGTCGGTAATTTTCCGACTACAGTAGTCGGTAATTATTCTATATACCGACTACACTAGTCTTATACACACCTGAACTATTTGATTTTCGCGAGTTTCACACCAGACTATTTGTTGTTCCATTTTTCTCTACCTGAACTTCACTATCTATGTATTAAAACACACCTCAACTATAGTTCAGGTAGGAAAACATAACAACTAATAGTTAAGGTATATTAGCTCACATGAGAAAAGGTAACAATTGATAATTGAGTTATGAAACTCGCGAAAAAAGTGATACTTGGGCTATGAAAGTCGCAAAAAAAGTGATAGTTAAAAGGTGTGTTTTTACCTTTACATAAACTCATTGCAGAACAAGATAAAGCTTAGGTAATAACAAGTGTTTTGCTCTTTAAGAACCTTCTTTGTACATGGGATTTTCTTGAGATAAGTCTAAAGCTAACTATCTAAAAAAGAGTAGTTTTTGCTTAATTATGATATCATAAACAAATGGAAAAGTAGGCCCTTAGTTAAAATGATACCTTAAGGGCTTTTTTCTCATGAAATTCTTTCAAGACTGCATCTTTGGAATTTGAAAGCAGAGCCCTTGTAGTACATTTTCTTCTAGCAAATGAAGTGCGCTTTGGAAGAACAGAATCACCTAGTACAAGGGGATTCTGATTTGGTTTCAAGAATACTAATTGGTTTTTGGGAGAAACTGGTGTGTAGATTGAGATGCTCATCTTCTTTCTTAATTTCTGGCTGGGAGATAAGAAAGCAGCTTTAAGCAAGCTGTGGATACTTTTTGCATAGAAATGATAAAACAACAAAAAGTGCGCCAAGATATTTTTGTACTAAAATGTTGGATAATACAAGTTAAAATTTATCCATTATTACCTCAAAACATAATTTGGCTATCATAAAGTTACATGATTTAGTGTCATATTTTGGCTATCTAATAGGTAGCTGCGGATCTCGAATTTTAACTCAGATATTCGAAATATAATAAAAATATAAATTAAAAAAAAATATATTGCTTTACGTGAAATTCGAACCCTGAGCATGCCGGTTCTAATATATATACGAAATTTTACCTTATACAACGGTGTAATTTTCCATCAAAAGGGTTCGGATGAACTCCTCACCCCCTCCCTAGGTCCGCCCTTGCAGTAACAAGATTACGAGCACTGCCCTTAACCCCTTCTTAAGTTTTTTTAAAATAAAACAAATTTTTTTTACTTGATTCCTCGAGCAAATTTTGCTATATATACTATGCTAAACTGAATTCTTAAAATTTCATTAAATAAGTGCATCCCAGTTGAGCTTTAAAGTTTTCTACAAGCATTTATAAACAAATGAAATTACAAAATATTGGTAGGACACAACTTCTAGTTTACACTACTACTGAATTTTACATCTGCCCATACATTTAGGTTAAAATAAAGTGCTGAATACTTGCATAATTGGTGTAGCTTTACAGTAGTGTTTTACTTCCACCCAATTACAAGACTATCAATAAAAAGTAATTGATGGTGAAGAGACCCTCGAGCATAGTAAGACTCAGAGTGCAAGTATCAAAGTAATTACACAGTGCCGCTATTTTAAGGTTAATTACACTGAGTATGTTAGTATCGCCATTTTAAAATTAGCTTCAAATTCAGAACTGATTTTACCAAATACGATGAGCACAAAATCGTCATCAGGGAGACGTTTAGCTTGTGCACAGGCAAGTTATACTGCAGAAAGTGCTATTGTTTTGTGCCTTTTGCAGCAGAAAGCAGGACATAAGAATTCTTTGGCAGATGAGGTTGCTTCTCAAGAAAGTATCCATAGGCATAATACAATATCCCTGTCCTAATGAAAGTCCAATGACACAGCTTGCAATAATCTACAAAAATTACACCAACGAAACTACACCACTCTCAAGGTAAAGTCTGCAGCCAGATTCAAGACCTTGGCAATTACCTGAAGAACCATTTGGCATATCTGCAAGGCAAAAGGGGGAGGAGACATGGGCCCCAGTATGCTAGTAAGTGTTCTGAGGATTAGCCCTCCTCCTAAAGTCTTGTCTGTAGTATGGAGTTTCATCAATTGTCCTCCTAACATAATCCAAGAAAGGCTGAGGTGTCCGAGGGGAATGATCACTTACTACTGCAGGACTCCTCTGCTCAGGAGTTGCAGGTGCTGCTACACTTGGTGTGCCAGGAGGAGCAGATGGTCGGGATCTCACAGGTTGGTCCAAGTATAAAATGAATACAATAGCTGCGACTATCAGCAGAATGAAACTAGCAGCTACAGTAGCCCATAAATTAAGATTAGCAGTTGTTGCTCTTCTCTCTTCAGGTTCATAGTTAACATTAACTTCCATGATCTGACCAGTTGCTGGGAGTGTAAAAATCAGTTTGTCTTTAAACTTCTCTGCTCTGCGAACTTGGACTTCATAATGTGCACGGCTTCCTCCTTCAGAATCTTCTCCATGTATGGGTCTGATAGCTAGCCGTTCCCGATCATGCCAGTAGATATTCACATCTGTGTTTCCTACAACAGTTAGGACACTCCTGTTAAATTGTGGGGTTAGATTTAACTGCAATGAATCTCCTACTGTTCCCGGAATGATGAAACCTCCAACAAAAAGTGCTGACGCAGATCCTGAGATATTCTGCTCTCCTATGAGTGATGCCTTGACGGTAACAGCTAAATCCTGTTTCATGTCTCCCGACTTTGGAGTGGCGAGTACCAAACGTTCTGGAGAGTAAGGGAAGAAAAGGCAATATGAATAACCAGTATCAAGATCAACCCACGGCTTCACGTAACCAACATAAGGTGGATCAACCAGGCAATCAAACAAGATAATTGCCTTGTTTTTAGCAGATCTATACTTGTGGCCATGAGCATCATTGAGTTTTACAAGAAAACTATATCCGTTGACAGGAAGCGGCACATTTGTCAGGATCTCTTTTGGAGCATCAACCGACATCATCTCTGGCTGTAACACTGTAACTGTAGTTTGCAGTTTCATATTCTGGCACTCAAAGATAATTTGGACAGAACCTTCCCCTATTGCTTTGGCATGTCCAGATTGCTGGTCCACAGACACAATGCTTGCATTACGAGTAAACCACCGACCAGATACTTGATCACTTAGACCTTCTACGCTGAAGTTAAGATCACTCCCTAGGTGCAGAGTTGGATTCTGAGGATGCAAATGAGCACCAACAAGAATCACCACATAATCAGATTTCTTTGGTTCATTGGCAAAACCTACTCGCACAAGAGCTCTTCCATAACTGATTGCTTTAAGATGGACACTCCCAGTGCCATCAACTGCATCCTCGACAGAGATGACATCGTGATAGTTAGTTTCAACTCCAAACGGAATAACATCATGAGCCTCGAGGAAAGGATTTCCAAGCACATCATAATATTTGATTGGAACATCGATTTCAGCACCAATTGCTAATGTGTGAACCAGCAACTTTTCTGCAGTGCACCGTATTTGAGTCACTTCAGCAACCTTCACACAAGAGGCTACCTCAACTCTTCCATTAGACCTATCTATTGCTTGAATACATGCAAGATTGCCACTCTCTTTCGTTCTTATTCTGCTCCCATCAACGAGTATAGGATCATCTTCCTCCGATTCAGCCTTTCTTCTACAGTCTCCCAATATAGAATAAGTAACCTTACCTACACTTGGATCCCCTTTACTGAAAGTTTTAGAAGCTGAAGGCAAAAGAGCAGACGTGGTATAATGTGGAGGGAGAATCCAAGTAATTGGTGATCCTAGAGCAAGTGGAAGCTCAGAGACTACCGACAAGGAAATAGATGCAGTATATGATCTTGACTCTGAAAAAGACTTGTAAGCAGCAAAATCACAGGAGAAAGAAACTGTAACATCCGTCTGCCCCGCAGATTTTCCATGCAATACTTGAATAAAACCAAGGTCATTATCACCCATATATCCTGCCAGCCCATTGCCCTGTCCCTTGGACATGTGCATTCCATGATTTCCACCATGTAAGCTGTCTGCTGCTTGGAAACTCAACACCTCATCATCATTTATAATCCACTTATAATTTCTGCAAAGTTCATAAAATGAAAATAAATTTCCCTCAGACAGGGAGGGAAATATTGGTATTTGACGGCCAACAGCTAGCTGCTCGCTTTGAACATTTAACATTGCTGAAGAAGGAACAGCTACTTTAACTTTGCCATATGCCTGACAAATAAAGATATCTCCATTCCTGTACATCTTGGCAACTATGGTGGTGTTTCCAGTTGATGTTGCACAAACTCGTCCTGTGGTTGTATGGACCTTTGCGACCTCATTATCCATACTGACAAACTCGATATATGAACTAGTTTTTGGGCCTCCCTTCACATTAAGCATATAAGAAGCCCCTGGTACAAGGAAAATATCACTAGGATCAATTCTAGGTGGTGCATAGACTTCTACCTTAATTGGCTGGCTCAGTATCTCATGTCCAGTATGCTGTCTAGCACTGACATACAGTGAGGTAATCCCAAGGCGCATTGCCCGTATTCTGAAGTTGGGCACATTCACATATCCATCATCACAACAGGAAAAATCATCTTCATCGACAAGTTCAACTATATGATCCTCAATGTGAACACGAATATTCATGTAAACATACTGTGAAGAATCAAAAGTATTTCCATCACTTACTCCAGCAACGAAATTGATGGATAGTGAACTCCCTTCCATAATACTCAATTCTTCTCCAGATATAATCTTAATCCATTCCATATCTGCAACCTGAACCACAGAGAAAGCAGAAAGAGGTGGAGCAAGCCCTACATCTCGAACGGTAACAAGTGCAGTTCCCAACTTTTTAGGAGCCAGTAGTAGTTGTACACACTGTAAACCGGGAGCAGGCTGAATTATATCCACAACTTGCGTATCATTTACTACAGCATCAATAAAACAACTTCCTCCAGTAATTGACAGGTTCAACTTTGCATCATGATTGAGATACAACAAGCTGAATTCTGGATAGACCCTTAGAGATGAAACAAGTTGCAAACGTACAGCATCTGTAAGTTCATTTTCAGAGCCTGGAAAGTGTTTAAGAGAGTGACGGTGGCTAATAGAATCAGCTGATCCAATAACTGTTGCTCGTACAACACACAGTCCAGTTGCATTTGTCAAGACCAAGTACTTCTCCCAAGTTGATAGCATTGCTAAGTTGTGGATATCATCCCAAAATGCCAGATCATCACAATCTTTAAGCTCCCACTTCAAAGGAAGAGAAGATGAATTTCCAAAAGCTATTCCAGTCTCACTAATGCCAACAGCTGATAGTCGAACTGTCCGCCCATTTGCTATTGTGACTGGGGTAGTACGAATCCTTCCACTGCCACGGTCAGCCTGAGCTGCAGATTGGATCACTTCAATAGAATTAACAGCTTCATCAGCTATTAATGCTATAGATGATGGGAAACCACATGTGAGTGACAATTGCACTTCAGATACAGCAGGCAGAGGATGCCCCTCTCCAATTAAATTCCCACGTTTGAAAATAAGCCTAAAGATTCCAACATCCAGGCACTTGATTCTGTATGTGCTCCCATAGCTGGTAAATTCCTGATTAACTAGAGCTCCATCTTGAACCCTAAGATTGTGTTCATCCAAACTTTTCACGGATTCAACAAACTCAACTCCCTGGTCCCATCGATTAGGTCCACCACGAAGCATCACTTCAAAAGATGAGCCAGGGGTAAGATATAGATGATCCATGTTCTCTAAGAGATTATCAGCTTCAGCCTGTACCAAATTAAACCAATAACCACCAAACTGATTTCCATCACTTGCAGGGTGCAGAATGAGCGGCACAAATGCTGCAATACGTGAGGTTGCTTGCAGAACAACAGAACCACCGGTAGAGTGTTCATACTGTTGAAATTCTTTTGACAATGTTGCATGTAACAGTGTCTGACCAGAATTAGCAGCATAGACATAGGTCCATGCACATGCAGGGCCATATTTCTCAGAACCAATTGGAAGAGTTTCTTGCTTTTCAGAAATGAAGCTCTCACCAGCATCCACAACAGTGAAAGTGTCACTACCAGTTCTCCACTTGATGGATGAGGTAAAAGCATCACATTTGTAGAATAAGTCACCATCCAATGTTTTCAATGTCACAGCAGCTTGAAGATATGAACCTACAGGAGTTTCCACCGGAAAATTAGGCAGTACTATCATTGAAGAAGGCAAACTCACTTCAACAACTATCTCATCATAATTAAGAGAATCAAAAACTGAGACTGCCTTTATAGTAACTTTTCCAGGTCTTTTTGCCTGGACAATTCCAAAAGTTGATACTGACACAATAGCCATGTCCGAAGAGAACCATTTGTAGTCACCAGACACCATTGCACACCCCCCACTAACCTTAAGCTCCAACTCCTGATAAACACCAGGTGCCCAAGGAAGAATAATGCCGGCAGAGGCACCCTCCATGCTGAACTTCACCTGGTCACAAACCATAACTTCTTGAACAATCTTGAGAACTTCCTTTGTTTCTTCATGTCCAGTGTTATATGTAAGAGTGGCTGTCAATTTTCCCAGACCATACGAGAGAGCTTTTAGAATTCTGGATATCCCCTTCTCTCCAAAGCGATTGGATGAGGGAATTATACTCCAGATTTCTGATAGGTCATCATACAACTTAACGTCATCATTTTCCGTAATGTAAACTTCTTGCTGTGCCCAAGTTCCTTTCGAGAAAATCCTTACTTGAATGAGATATTCCCGACCAGAAACTACATACCAGCGTGCCATAGAGGATATTGGTTCAGTCCCTTCTATATGATCACCAGAAAGAGATAGAGGTAATATATACAATGATAAGGAATCTGGGAGAACAACATAGAAAGAAGACACTTGTGTATGACCGACGACCCTAGTATCTTCAACAATTACTGTTGTTATTCCCAAATTCAAAGCCTTAGCAGTACCCACCATCCTGTCTATCTGAGCAACTGAGGAGTTTGAAACAGACCATCGGTGAAAGGCAGAAGGCAAGGTTACAAGTTGTGGCATATTCCCACGGATAACTTTAAGACTATAATGAACAACCGCACCAATAAGGACACAAACTGGTGAAGGAGGCTCCAGTGATATAGCTTCTGCCACAGTTAAGACAATTTTATCTTCCATATGTTTAACTGAAGGTTCAGCCAAATGAACAGACACTATTTCATGGCCGATTTCTGTCCCTTTTACTACATAAAGATCAGAAAATACACCGCTATTTTCAAGCTTTATTTGAATATCTAGGTCACCACATAATCCACCACAATCACTCAATGGAGAGTCCTTCAAAGGGATATGGTTCAGGTGATGAGGCAATCCATCAGTTTCAGGCATTAGGTCCCACATGAATTGTATGCCCACCAAAGACGAAAAAACATTATCTGAAAAATCAGCAAATACATATTAAACAAGAACTGTTACCACTAAAAAAAGGAAATAAAATGGTAATAATGCTTGCATGGAGATTTATGGAGAATACGATATTGTTGTTATTTAACATGCATCACATAAAAAAATTGGGACATTACCTACAGGGTACTTCTACAAGAGCTTAGTTGCTTTACAGTACTACATACGTCTGCAGCACTGTTTCAAACCCATGGATTTTATGTTTGGCTAATCTATGCACCAGATAAAAGAAGGAAAAGGGTAACCACTCTTTGATCCTTGAGAATTTTAAGTCAATGTCAAGAAAAATCAGATTTTCTTAGTTTTTATGATACAGAAAGAATTATGTACTTTTTTCACATAGATCATATACAAGATTAATTCATTTATGAAAATATACAATATATACTTTAATTCTGTAATATTGCTTTTTCCTTTCGTACTTCTAATTTATCGGAGATTTTTTTTTAATCTTGGTAACCTCTAATTTATCGGAGATAATCAGGACACATATTAGAATTTAGGAAACAGGAACACATCAAACAATAACAAACATCTTTAAAACAGGGAAGAACATGAGTTACTTTTAAGAGGAACAAAGTGAAACCACACAATGCATATCAGATATAAAACCATACTTTTGGTTCAGGAAATGGTTCCGGTATAAATATGGGGATCAGTCACTTGTAAAACACATGAACTGAAGATCCCAGCCTAAAGTAGCAAAAAATCATGTTCACTTGAACAATCTGAAACAAAATCTCCAGAAATATCTAAGGTTTTAAAAACGGTAGGGTAACACCTAACAATCAAGATTCAAGGATTGCTATGCGTTGGGAATGGAATTGCACTGTACAAGTGCATTTCTGAATGATGGCTTTGAAGAACAAGACAAAAGAAATATATAGTCAAATAAGCAAGACAATGACTTCCTGCTTTTGTTTCAAATGCTATTTAAATTATGAAATCTTCCACACTTTTATTCATAGAGACAATCAAATGATTGCTCTTCTGTCCAAAAACTAAAGTAATAACTAAAACTAATCAACATAAACTATTAAAGTAGAAAAGCACCTTCAGAATCAAAGGCACGGACATGTAGAGTAGCCAGGCCATCAAGGTCAAGTTTGACAGAACTATGGAATATCTGGATCCTAGAGAAGTTGTCAACATAAACTTTGCATCGAATAACAGCTCCAGTGTGCACATCTGTTGCATAGACAGCAGTCTCCTTTCGACCACTATAAGGGGCAATTGATTTCAAGCGGGCACTTGTAGAGCATTGACTACTAACATTGTACTCAGGTAGCACCGCTAAAATATCATGATGATCCCATGTCCTAAACCCAAAAGGCAGAGACACGAAAAGCAGAGAGAAAAATATTAGTACAAATCCATAAGAAAAGTTCTATGAAGTGAAAAGTGACATAAAAGTTATATTCACATCAACTTTTCACAATTTAAGAGGTCTGAGTATAAGTTGTCAATAGAAAATCAGGTGATGAATCATGACTTTAAAGTGTTTAATAAGCTTATAATGGTATGAGATTTGTTCTATGAAACATAGGGCATAAAGAAAGAAGAAGAACATTATTCAAGCCTTAATAATTTTGCATCCAATACCGTTCCTTAATACTAACAAAGTAAACACATGGCAATATGGGTTAATATTGATATTCTATGTAACACCCAATAACTTGCTATTAATAGCCTATTCAAAAAATGGATATCTTTATATAGTTGGGTTAGTTAGCCCCCTTAGACTCTAATGTCAACTTTTTGGCCTTTGTAAGCTCTATAGTCATTGCATAGGACCCTCGCAAATGAGCTTACAACCTCACTACTTTTGCAACTATCTAACCTGCATCTCCTTGATGGCATGTGTAACGTCTCTTACATTATTTTGAAAAAAAGGTGGATCGCTCAATATCCAAACCTCAGCTCCCAAAAGAAAGCAAGACAAGATATCAATCAGCAACGGACAAAACCATCATAAAATTCAACAACTAAGCAGAGAACAGAGCTAAGAGACTACCCACATAGCACTTGATTGAAATCTACCACATATACTCACATAGCTCATACACCAAACTAAGCTCAAAATAGTTCATTCATAGGTATCACCTTTACTATTATAACTACTGCACCAACACTAAGAGCAATTTGCACATGAAGTTGTGGCCTAAAACGGTTCATGTAGTTTAAACGAAAACTACCGGACACCAGACATAAGCAGACAGAGCTAAGTGATTTCTTCTCATACGTGTTTAAGTTACATTTCGAAGTGCAAGCAAACTATCTCGAACTCCAATACAGTGTTCAAATTAGACACATACCATTTGAAGCAGCCATCACTTCCTTGAAGTCTATACTCAACTGGGTGTGTCA
>JAPFFP010000046.1:12689467-12700470 GCA_026153255.1 Solanum medicagineum
CTTGAAACTAATTTGTTAATAATTACTTAATAGTCGCAAAGACCGAGAGAGACGGGAAGAACAAGAACAAGAACAAGGTGAAGAAAAAATAATACTGTAATTAATAATATACATTACAAAAGAATATCTAAGTTAGGCAAACTAGAAACAGAGGGGAAAAAAGGTACTAATTATGAAAAAGAACTGTAATGATAAATTTCAACCCATTAAGCATAATTAGCATTTAGTAAGAGCTCCTCCACTGATCTCTTGCTCCTTCCCACAAAGATTTCAACTTTTCTTCAGATTTTCACTTCCCAACTGTTAATGGCTAAAAAAGAGATGATTTTTCAAAAAAATTTATATATATATATATATTTTGAATTATGGAAGAAGAATCTAGATATGGCCGCCGCAGCAGAGGTAGAAGAAAGCCAAAGCGGAGACGAGAAAAATAGCTTCAAATACAGAAACAATCTTGAATAGGAAGCAATCAATGAACCAGTATCGCAATTTGTAAAGCCTTTTACTCTTCCATCTCAACCCAGACGACAAATTTTTGAATCGCCACCGCAACGACGACGGCCGATGCGGCGGAGTTAAGGGATCTCCGGCATGAGTATCTACTTCAGAACCAACAGTTCCGGCGACACTCTTCTTATTTAGTCTCTTGAACGAGAACAAATAGCCAGCAGCTTTCATTGTTCAATTTTTGGTGAGAAGAAATTAGTTTGGGAGAAAATTGTATGTTTGGTATTTAAGGTGCGGGCAGGGGTATTTTGGGAAGGTCAAATCTAGATGGGAATGTTGACTGCAGTGGAGTGGGAATAACTTTCTACCGGTTCGCGTGCGCGTGGGTGCATGATATGCCTTGCGGAATAACTCTAGTCTAGGGTAGAAGGAGCTAAGTATATTTTTAGACATAACCTAGAGATTAAGTGCCCGCGCTATGAAAATGTCTTATTAAACATAATATTGTAAAATTATAATTGAAATATCTAAAGATATATAAAATTAAGTAACTGAAGTAGATACATCAAAATCGACAGAGAAGAAGAGATAGCTAAAGGAATATAATTAAGTAACTGAAACATACAAATCAAAATCGACGAAATATTTTGATTGGGTTGCACGTAATCAAGGAGGAGGAGAAGCAGGCAGCTGAAGCATGTATATTGTCCAACAGCTACCAGCTTCAGTAGCTTTTGTGGCCTCGATAATAATAAAATTAAGTAGCTGAAGCAGACATATCAAAATCGACAGAATATTTTTATTGGACTGCATGTAATAAAGGAGGAGGAGAAGCAGTTGAAGTAGACATGTCGTCCATCAATAGCTTATCTAGCCACTTATTATATACTAGTAACTATGAAAAGCGTGAGTTTTGTATTTAATTATTACTCAATGATTGATGGAATATATTTGATACAGAAAAGGGCCTAAAATGTCCTTAAAATATTGAAAAATGATACAAAATGTCGTTCATCCACCTGTAGGGCCTAAAATGCCCTTTTCATCCACCTTTGAGGTTAAAAATAACCTTCTCTTTAACAAATGTTAAATTATTTAAAAATTAAAATTTGACCCACCCAATATTATCCAAATCGCGCCAAATTACTCAAATCTGTCCCAAATTTATCCTAACTCGTAAATTATAAATCCCTTTTTTGGTTCTCATTGGGTGTTGCATTTCCGCATAAAAATCCAATTAATTAGAAGTTAGTAGGGCCAATTTTGGAATCACACTCCTAAATGATGATTCTATATTCAACTCAAAAGGCGAAACATTTATATTTAATTAAAAATAAAAATAATTTTATTCATCACCACTCTGTCTTTTTGTGCTACAAAATACATTTCTTTGCACGAAGAAATAAAAAATATGAAACAGTCGTCCATTGTCTTGAAAAATAAGTTAATGCTTCCACGAATAATAATATACTCATATATATTATTCAAGAATAATTGACAAACATTTCAGATAAATAGAATTAGAAGTATCATTAAATTAAAACTAATCGTTCACCTAACTTGCTAATTAAGATTGGAAGACTTGGTAGTCTAATTAAAGAATAGCATATATAGACTTCTAAATGTTTAATTTAGAGGGCGAATTAATTTCTTGTAATTTGCTCCCTTCACAAGCTAGCTAGCTAGCCCTTTCTCTTGTTAATCTAAATTTTAACTCGATCTTTATTTAGCTTTAAAATTAATTTTTTTCATAAAAAAATATTATTCCATCCGTTCTAGAATATTTTGTCACTTTAACAAAATAAATTATTCATAAATATTGTCATCGTAGAAATTCAAGACAAAAAATTATAAATATATTTTTTCAATTACTAATCTTATGGTTCATCTTTTTAATAGTGCTCAATTTTCGAATGACATTTATCAAACAGAGGTGGTATAGGAAACGACACAATGAATTTAGTGATTTATGAATGGAAGTGAATTTTGCTAAGGTGATACTTATTTGAGACAAAGGACTCGGAGATTCGGAGTACTACTAATCATATGGTTGAAGTGGGATAAATACAATTTCTTCATTTTTAACTAAAGATTTTGAATTCGATTATATTGAAGTGAAAAAAATCATGTTAGGGACACATAGAATCTAAATAAATTTTACTTGATATAAATTAAATTAAATTAAATTAAATTAATCAAGATAATATCAAATATCGGATAAAAGCAAAATAAAAATGCTAACATAAGACACGTAGTGCACCTTTATTCTCAAGTGCTAGAAAGAGTCCAGTTAAGTTTGAAGAATCTCAAGGCTGTGCAGAATAACATTTTTCTAGCGTATCATTTGCAATATTCAGTTCAGATTGATGTTTTTATAACAAAAGTATTATTTTCAAAGTTCTAAAAAAGATAGTAAGTGATATAAAGCAAGGTTTTGGGGAATATATTTTCGTCTTTTAACCGACTTTAGAATATTCCACATAAAATGGAAGCCTTTTAATATCGTCTACCTAGTGATCACATATTAGAATTTTATATTAAATAAATAATCATGCTTCTTCGTCCATCTTTATTATTCATAGACATTTAACAATATTTATTTATTTTATAAAGTTAAATATAATTTTATACTTAGTTTCTTATTTATTCATATTATTAATTATAATTATTTTCTTAATATATTTTTCAAGACATCATATTTATTATATTTAAAAGATGATTTAGTAAAGTTAATTATATAATTATTGCTTCTTAATTTTATCACAAGTCAATAATAAATAATTATTTTTAGTCGAGAGAAGTACAAGTTTAATATCTATTTGTGCATATGAAAAAAAAAATACTTCAAAAATATAAATATCATTAAAACTAAATCAAAATGCAGATTTATTAAGGTGCTTCTTTCTAACCATTCAATATTAATGTTTGTTATGAGAGTTATGTAACTACGTTTATCATTAATTATGATTAATTTTTTTATTATATTTTTTAGGATGTTATATTTATTGCTTTCTTCGTCTGTGTTTACTTGTCCATTATTGACTAGGCACAGAGATTAAAAAGTAATAAATGAAAAGGATAATTTTATCAAATGATTATGTGAATACAATAAGTAGAATGTGTTTAAAAATATAATAGGAAAATAACTATAATTAATGAGAGTAAATTGGGAACTAAGTATTAAATTATCTCTTGATTTCATAAATTGGACAAGTATTGTTAGATGTCCCAAAGTAGTATAATGAATAAGTAAAAATGGACGAAGGGAATATATTCAAATGGTGATTTAGTAAAATAATTTTTAGCATTTTCTACTTCGTAATTTCTATGTCAAATCAATAATGGATAACTATTAAACGGACGAAATATCTTTTCTTAAACTTTTGTGTGGGACGGATATGCTTTATTAATGGAAACCACAGCAAGACACCTGTCTATTCAATTAGTATAGATGTCTTGTTGTGTCCCTGGTTTTATTATGAAGTTGTGGGTCTCCATATAATAAATTTCAACGCAGTAAACATTTTGTTCCAACAGGTTGGTTGGAACAAGTATGGAACTCTTTTTACTGTAAATATCAAGAAAGTTATCATAGCTTGATTTGAAGATCAATGGACTTATTCTGCTTGAAGAACATATGTTTTCTCATAATTTGTAAGATTTCTTGATGTTAACCTTTCATTTTAGATAAATAACTGTTTTTTTTGGTAATACAGATTTATATTGCATAACTTAATTAAAACATTGAGTCCCGGCTACTGCCATCGGGCATGTTGCGTGCAGCTAGTAGCTAGAGTTTTTTTTTTCCTAACATACATAACTAATTTCGAAGGTGGTTGCTTCCACCAGATTTTGTACAAACACCGGAAGAACTACAAGAACGGATATATCTTCTTTTGCCATTGCATCATCAGCTGCCTGGTTCTGTTCCGGGAACATATGTTGGTGTGATCCATTTATCGTCAAAATAAATAAATTGGAGTATAAGTGTACGGTTTCTTTTAAGTATTACAGTTTCATCTGTCTATAAGGATTCAACTTGATTTACTGAGTTTAAACATTTAAGATATATATATTGGAGCATTATATTTTGTGTAATTTACACATCAATGCAGGTAGTAGCATTTGCCCCAATGCTGGTTCGAGGCTACAAACCTCGAGCTACACATAATTGTTCTTGTTTAGCTTTCTTGTTATGTGTGAAGTCATATATTATCCAATGAACTTTTACAGATTGTACAGTTGTGACTTGTAATTGTTATCTGACTTCTCATGCTTGGTCTTCTCTTTTCCAGAAAATAACGGCTGCCAATTATAGGTGCAAGAATTCTAATTTTATCCACTTGTAGAATCCTGTTGTATCTTTGTCACAAACTCAATAATGTAAAAGGTAGTTTGGTACGAAGGATAGCAACAAATAATTAATATCGAGATAAGTTATCGAAAGGTGGAATAGTAATTCTGGAATAAAGTAAATGGTAAAAATATTTTTTAAAATTTTTTTTATACACTACTTTTCACATTCACAAAGGATATTGTTGTTTTGTTCTTAATATTTATATAGTGCCTATCATTTTAAGTGCAATAAACCAAATATTTAGGGGCCGTTTAATGTGAAGGACAACTAAATAGTTGTTTGGTTGGCAAATGTGGATAACTTATCCCGGGACTAATAAATAGTATCGGATTAAGTTATCCCTCCTTTTGGGTGGTATAATAAATTCATGATAACTTATCCGGGGATAAAAAGGGTCAATGACAATAATATCCTTTTATACCCTTTTTATACCTCACTTTGTATGTTTACATTATCTTTTAATATAATATATAATAATATTTACAACCTTCTCTCCTTATTTTTATAATACTTCTTCATAGTTTTCTATTGAAAAATTACACTATATGGTATATATATATATTTTTTGGTAAATATATATTATAATTTTTATTGACTAATTCTTATGTTTTTCATATTTTTATTTTTCATAAATCCTTTTTTACTTTAACAAACTTAAAAATTCAAGTTCTATTTGTAAATTAAATTAAAAAAATTATTTTAAACGCATACGATATTATTATGGAAATGCACACCTAAAAATATTCAAACTAAATAAGATGAAAGATTTATTTTAAAAATGAATATTGAATAACTAAAATTAGCAAAGAAAATACGTTTTATTCTTAAAATTGATTCTACAAACCAAACACTCAATAAGAAATAACATCAACATAACTTATCTCATCATTACTAATCTCAACATAACTTGTCCAATCATAACTTATACAATGAGAGGGTCTTCTACGGGGAACTCAAGAATCAAAAACATAAAGAAAGATTTCTTTTATACAATAATATTGTGAAAATTGTCCGTGCTCAACATCAACACGGAAACGTCTAATCTAATTAAATTATTATTTTTTATATAATCGTGAGTCAAGGGTATTGATGGAATTTTGTAATTTCATATGGGTATTTCAAGTATTAGCCTCATTTTCTCTTTTAGTGACACGTGTCCAGTGTTTACTTGTAAATCAAAAGTCCATTCAAAGGTACTATTTGGATAAACAATTTTAAATGATTTATAAGCAAAAAGTGACTTTTTATTTACTTCTTAAAGTAAAATATTTAAAAATATTTGCTTCTTTGATATCCTCTTAATTTTGTAAGGGCATTTCAAATATTTAGATTTAATTTTCTTTTGATGACACGTGTTTCATTGTTTAGCTGTGTCATGTGTGATATGCGACTGGGTTTCCACTCCCTTTCTGGTCTCACCTTCAAGCTTTATATCAAATAACAATGGAGGTTTAAAGTTTGAGTTAATACTTAAACATTCTCCACTAAATTTGATACATTTTATTTAAATTATAAAATGTGTTTTTTCTAAAAAACGATTGATAAAAAAAGGTGAACTATATAAAATTCAGCGAAGTTATTGTTTTACGCCATGTGGCATATTAAAAAATAAATAAGATTTCTTATAATTTAGGGAGTAAATGATTTCCAAAATTCTTGTTCTCAAAATTAAGAGGATAAACAGTTTAAAAAGTTCACGTCTAAAAAAATAATAAAATATGTGAACTTTTAAAAGTCTTTTAACTTTAGCTCCCAAAGCGTACAAATTACTGAAGCTCCAGGTCTCTGCTGAAATAAGCTTGTATTCTTATCTCTCTAAAACTTTACTATTTTCTTTTCTCATATACTTTGTATCATTTTGATTTAAAATAAACAGCAACCAAAAGCCCTTTCTTTTTCTCCTCCAAGGTCTCTCACTCAAAATTCTCTCCGTAAATATATCTGCTTCAGTAAGGATATTTTTTTAAAAAAAAAATTATTTTTTATTTTACTTTAATTAATTGGATAGATTTTTCAAAATTATGGAATTCATTTTAGTTATAGCCTTTAGTTTAAAATTCATATTCTTTAGTTGTAATTTTTATTATTTTGAATGTTGATACTATTGTGTATATTTTGTAACTATTTTGAGTAAAAATATAATAAAGATTGCTAACGAAAAATACTTAATTTATGGATACGTTAATGGACCTTTTCACATTAGATTAACACAAAATATTATCATATTTTTTAGAGTAAAAATTTGAAATTATTTAATTAATACTACTTAAAATTTATCAATATTAATAATAAAATATTTATTTTACATTAATGATACTCCTGTTAGGAGGTGCGAGAGGTCGATTTTTGGAAGTACACGGAGGGGTAGAGGTAGACCGAAGAAGTACTAGGGGGAGGTGATTAGACAAGATATGGTGAAACTTGATCTCAACGAAGACATGATCTTAGATAGAAAGGAGTGAAGGTTGTGAATTTAGCATAGCAGGCTGATTTGTTGGTAGGGTTAGGTGGATGTCCGGTCTTGGGGTATAGTATGGTAGCAGGAATAGTTCTGTCGTTTGTGTGTTAATTTTATCGTACTTACATATTGTTATTCCATTTATTTCCTTGTTGTCATATCTAGCTTATTCTGCTTATGGGTTCTTGAGATGAGGGTTCCAGAAAACAACTCCTCTACTTCTATGAAGTAGTGGTAAGGTCTACGTATATTCTATCCTCCCCATACCTCACTTGTGGGATTCCACTGAATTTGTTATTGTTGTTGTATTAATGAAATAATTTAATATTATTTAATTAATATCACTTAAAAAAAATTGTGAATAAATATAGGGCTATGCACAACACGAGATTTCGTCACTAGTCTTATTTATAAACTATAGTTTACTTATTTAATGAAATTATATAAGAATTTGAGTAAATTTTGATAATTCTTTCATAAGATTTTCACATTTATTAAAAAAGTATAATTTAGATTTAAATTATATGTCTAAATAAAAATTTAATTTTCAATTTTCAAATCATGTATCCAAATGTATGCAAGGTAAACGTTGGACATGTGGTTACATATCACGATATGAAATTATGAGATAAAATCAGCGTAAGCTTGGGTATATAATTTTACGCCGATTCATCTCGTGATTTCATATCATGAGATGAAATCTCAAATTCTTTCCCAAAAAGTATAATTTGAGAATTTCAAACCATAAATTTTAAATCATTTATATCTTGTATAACAAGTATACTCACCGACATAAAATTTATTATTTACTTCCAACCAATGCATATTTTACTATTTATATTCACCCAATTCATTATTTTTAATTAGTTTAGCGTACGTGCGTTGCACGTGTGTGTCACGTCAATATTATTAAATTGAATGCTATAAATATTTTAAAATCCTTAATGTCATATAAGTATACAGTTTTGAAATTATTCATTTGATGTTTAGAATTTGCATTGAAATCCAACTAATTCAAATTCACACTTGATAGACCCCATTCGCAAAAAGCGCTCTCTACCGAGAATTTTTTTCATACATGCCTACACAATTCTAAGTAAATGGAACAATAATGGATGACCCTAATAAAAAGTATATTTTATGAATAATTTGTATAGTTCTATTTGTTTATTGGGGATTTTTGAAATACACTTCACGACTCTTTAAAAATTATATGTGTATTATGTGTGTATCACATTAATTAATATTAACTGTATAAAAATATTTTCAAGCCTTTTTTTTTTTTTGCTTTTGGCGAATACTCATGCGACAAAGTTGATCTTAATTTTCATTTAGTTAACCTTTTTTAAACATATTTCGATATAGTATAAAAATAATATAACTCTTTATATGTCAGCTTCTTATTAACAAATATAACATAATTTTTTAAGTATTAGTGATCTATAGTTTTTGTCTTTGTATAGGCAAAGCATAGGCTATTTTAATATATTTTTAGTATGTTTCTATTCTAACGATACAAATTTGTAATGGGTAGTGCAAAATTTTTTTAAAAATGATGCAGTTAAATATATTTAAGTATTATTATTTCTAGAAGTATAATATTAGGAATAAAATTTTTTCGAATTAGAAGTAGAAGTCTATCAAATAAGAAAGATTTAAGAGTCTTTCCATAATTAGAAATCCTTATTTCTATCCCTTATTTCCATATATTTTAGAAGTTAATATTATAAATATAATTAAATAATAATTTAAAGAAAATAGGTGATTAGACAATTTTATCTAAAGCAATAATCTTTTAATAAAGGGCAAAAAGTTCAATCAACATTTCTAAGGGTCTTCACGCTTTTAATATATATATATATATATATATATATATTAGTGTACGTACTTTGCATGTATAAGCCACGTCAATTTAAAAATTATATATGAATCATTGTTGCCATTAAATATAGATAATATTCATGTAAACAAAATTAAATAAATATTATTAATTTGATGCAATAGTTTAGTCTATTGTGATACAACAAAGATGAGAAAGTCAAATAGAGTATTAATGTAAACAAATGTTAAATAAATGTTATTAGGTTGATGCAATAGTTTAAATCTATTATGATAGAGCAAAGATGGAAAAAATCAATCCAATTGCTTATAATATGGATATGCTAATAGTTTTTTAATACATAACGTAATAATTTATAGTTAAATAGTTAGAAATTAAACAATTAATTGACTAAAATTTAATGAATAAAAGATTCCAAAATATAAAATGAGTTGTTTAATGTTTTCGACATAATTTTATTTTAAAATTTGTTTTATTATATACTTTTATTGACAAAGTATTTGATGGTCAAAATTTATTAATTATTTACATAGAATAATCCTAAATCAAAAGCGAATTCTAAATATAAATTAATTCCAATTCAAAAGTAAATCTGGAGACTAAATTATAAAAAATTAAAACAATAAATTAAAAAAATAGTGAAAAGACGCTTTTGTTTAAAGCAAAGAAGTGTTACCTAACTTGAGATATTATTTTTACTTGACTAGATGAAATTTGTGAATAAAGCGAGATGTTAGTTACTAAATAAGAGAAATTTTTAAATAGCAGAAATTTCTTAGACTCAACTAACTAAACTAAGGGCATAATATAATCTGAATGAAGCAAGTTAAGGTAGCATAACAATTAGTATTATTTCCAAGCAAGTTAAGCTAGCATAACAATTAATACTATCTTCTTCAAATTCAAAAAAGTGAAAAAGAAAGGGAAAAGAATATGAAACAAAGAACGTGAGTGCATAATATAAGTAAACTTGAGAATCAAATTGAAGTTCGGCAAAAAGTATAAAATAAGATCCAACACCACTTAACACAAATAGATGAAGGGGATGAATGGATCAATTAAAACGAAAAAAAATTGATTGTAATTGTAAAATAAGAAAATACAAGCCGAATTGTTGATTGTTAATAATTGATGAATCAAAAGTTGAAATTTAAGTATTTTTATAGAAGGAGAGAAGTCATAAATAAAAAATGATAGGAAATAATATTTTATCATATTTTATCTTCTCCTTGGTCATCTTCTTCCTATTATTATTAGCATTTGTATTATTTTACTATTATTATTCTTTTTTCTTTTCATTATCTAACGTATATGTGTCAGTTTTATCATAGTCACTTACTGTCATGTACTATTCATTGTTAGTCGCATTTGCTGCTCCTTTACCTTACATTTCATTTTGTCATATCTAGTCTTTCTGCCTATGGGTTTTGAGCCGAGAGTTTTAGAAAACAGCCTCTCTACTTCTATGAGGTAGCGGTAAGGTCTGCGTACAATCTACCCTCCCCAGACCCTACTTGTGGGATATCACTGGGTATGTTGTTGTTGTTGTTGTAATAAGAGAGTAATTAAGGAAAATTAAATTATCTTTAATCTAATGAATTCTTTGACATAAATTTTTCATATCTTTTGTTTAAACTATTTTTGAATGTGTTTCTTTTTTTTTTTGACTTTTTTTTGTGCCTATTTTTATGGGATATGGTTTTCAAACTTTTCTTTTTTCTTATTATATGGGGAGCTTTTCTTTTTCTCTTTTTAGATCAAGCCTATTCTATAGCCATCATATGATTATCATCAACAAAAATTATTTGTCATCTATTATTGCAAAGAGTGTGGCCAGCTGACAAGTCATCTTCAGCTGCGGAGCCATCATATGATTATCATCAACAAAAATTATTTGT
>JAPFFP010000046.1:12700570-12753822 GCA_026153255.1 Solanum medicagineum
GTGCAAGACCAAGATGGTCTAATTTGAACCAAGGGGTCTTTATATAGACCCCTAACTTTCAAATTTGCTAATAAGGATTCCTAGTTGGCCTATTTGCTACTTAGGTCCCAAACTTTCTATTTAAATCCAATTGAGGACTTCCGACTTCAACTTAAAATATACACTCCAATTAACAATTTTAACCCCGCGAACTTACTTAATTTAAGCTACGCCATTTACGCCACAACTTTTCCACATAAACGATTAACTTTGACTAATTAACTTTACGGGGTCTAACAGTAAAAATATATGTAGACCTTATCACTGTCTCGTAGAGATAGAGAGTCTGTTTCTGAAAGACTCTCTTCTCAAAAATCAAACTCCACAAACAGAAGATACTAGATATCGAAAGAAGGGAAAAGAAAAGAAAAGAAAACGACTAATGCCGAAAAACAAACGATAGTATGCAAATACGATATAAGTAACAAATATAAGACGGACAATGACCACATATGATATAAAGACATGACTAATTCTACTAACCTACTGTATCACACGACCAAACATCAACATACCCCTACTAGACTATTATCCTTCTACCCTAATACGCAGTCTCCACTCTTTTCTACCTAAGGTCATGTTCTCAGTGAGATAAAATTTCCCCATATCTTGTCTATCACCTCCCCTAAATACTTTTTCATTCTACCTCACCCCTCCGTATAATTCCTGACTCCAAAACCTCTCGCACCTTCTAATAAAAACATCAGTACAACTTATGACTTTGTGATAGTGTATTACACAATTTTATAATTTATTTATTTAGTAATAAAAATTAAAATAATTTTAATAATTTTACAACTTATGAATTTTTTTTAACATAAAAATCCAAATCACATCTCCAAACTAAATTTCATATTGAATAGCCAAAGAGGTAAAGTTGCAAATTATGTTTTCTTTGAAAGAAATGTTGAAAGCCACCCGCGTGGCATCAAGACAAAGGAAGGGACTTGTACTCGGTCCCCAAAGGGCCAACTCAACTCTTGTCTACAGATGGAGAGAGAGTGAAAAGGGGTATAAAGGGTGTGTTTGAGGTGAGAATCCAGGGGCAGATCTGCACCAAATTCAAAGAAAGATACCATCGAGACAAAAAAGTAGACGGCTTAGGAATATCGTTTTCGATACGACGCCATTTTCGTTTCTTTTAGTTCTTCAAGACTTGTTGTATGTGTTCTCTGTTTGGGTACACATATATATACATATAAGCTTATCATCATTTTGTGTGTCCACATTTTTCTTTTTGGAGAAAAAGGGGGTAAGAGGGGTTGAGAGAGTTGGAAGCGGTGGATGGTTTGTGAAAGGTTGAGAAAAGGAGTGACAAGAACATGGTTGAGTTGAGAGAAGGGACTTGTTATCCCAAGGCTTTAATGGGAGTGAATGTGGTTCTTGCTTCTATCGATGCCGTTATTGCCCTTCTTGCTTTTGCTCAGGTACTCTTCTTTTCTGTCTTTTCCATGTTCTTGATTGTTCCAGAGGGTTATATGTATGTGGGGTTTCTGCTAAACCTTCTGTCTTGACTCTTAGAATTGCTGTGTTGGGTGTACTTTTATTCTGCCCAATTTGGGATTTTGGGAGTGCATTTCAATTGGGATTTCGGGATTTTTTTTGAAAGGGTTTAAGGGATTCTGAATGTTAATTTTATTTGTGATGGACACTGGAAAGGATGCTGTTTCGGCTAGGTTTGTGCTATTGATTGAAAAATTGAAGTCCTTTTTGCTGAATTTTCTCTGCGTCGATCATTAGCTTGTGGTTTCTGTGCAGTCAATTCAGTTAATATGCTTGAATTCTAAGGAGTGGAAGCTCAAATCATAGTGGGGTTAAGTTTTTTCCTGTTTAATTTATCATGGGTTTATACAGACGGAGTTTCCTGAGACAGTTTTCTGCCATTGTCATGTGTTGTTTATTATAATAAGTAGTATATAAAAGGGGATTAGTGTTTGAAGAGTTATGCTGAATTGATTAATTTAAAGTTGCAAAGATTTGGTATCGAAGAGACCAAATGTAATCTTGTTCCGAATATGGATTTTCTGAAGCAGAAAGCTTATTTTTCATGGGGACACTGCCATATACCACTTACATAACTATTTTTACTAATTTCTATTCCTCTTTGCTGGGATGAGTTGGATTGCTGCTTTTGTGGGCCAAAGTGTGATAGGTTTTTGTCATATAGTGCTTGCAGCAACATGTGGAGAGTTGTCGAGAAGTGATTTTCACTGTTTGGAGCGACTTTACCAGTATTATGGCAGTTATGACCATTATGGTTGCCCGGATTGTATTAAGTGTAGGATTGTTATCTCCATATTCAATAGATTTTACTGTATTTGGTGAAAATGGTTGGCGCTATAGTTACAGTACCATCTAAGATACTACTTAAATTTGAAACTCTGGATCGCTGGTATTCATATATCTGCTCTGCATTTGTTTTGATGAACATGATTTTTGATGTCCTTGGGTATGGGCTAAAATTGGGTTAGTTCTTGAAGCAGACTACAGCGATTCAACCAGGTGTTGTTTTTCTGTCAATGCCTATCAAATACCATAGTAATTCCTCGGTTGCATACATTTGATTTAATATGGTACAAACAATTGTCTCTGAAATTATATTGTTAAATGGTTCTCAGAGAATCAAGGAGACTGTGGATACTAATTCCATTCATGATGAAGAGATCTTATATCTCAATTGTGGATCAGAGATACGTGTACAACTCTTCTTTCTCTCTTGAGAGTGCAAGATATCATTACAAACAATAGCTTGAAAGCTTTTCGGAAAGTAGCCGACTTTTTAAGAGCTAATGGCTTTTGTTAAGGCAGGAGAGTACCTTACTCTTACAGAATTTGTGATCCTTTTGTTCTCTCTCCTATTACAGTTAAAAGCAAAGATTTGGTACTTTTGGAAAACATTTAACTGAAGGATAAAATGATAAAAGCAGAACTCGGGGAATGTATTTTTTTTCCAAAGATCCATGTTGTTGCCAATGCTTCCTGAATTGCAAACTGAATCTTCAAATATCCTCCTTACCCTTCCTAGTCTAGGCATGGCTCTTTGAAGGTTAACTGACATGCCCCACTTCATATGCCAAAATCATGGTGGATAATGGTTTTTGTTTTGATAATTACATTCTGAGAATTAGGTGATGAGCATTATATGTTCTTTCCGCTATTCGTGTAGTTTCATACTACTCTACTTTGGACAAAGTATAGTTTTTATGTAATAAGAGTATGTGCCTAAGAGTTAAATTTGTTTCTTGAAGATCGCTTTCACCAGTGTTGTGAAAAGCACGAGATTCTCATTGCATTGGTGAAGTGAGGCAAGGCGAACCTCAAGGAATTGTGAGGGAGATGTGTTCTTCAGTAGAATCCAGTAGGCATTCCCTTTTCCTAATTATTTTTAAAAAGGTCGACTTTTTAAAAAAGACATCGCAGACCTGTAGTGAAACATTTCATCACCTGCTTGGTGTGGCTTTCTTCTGCAACTAGCTGCGACTCTCTGTAGCTATTCCTCTTCAAGCTCCAGCTATGCTGTGTTGCTAGTTGTTCTTCTTCTTCTTATGCTGCTATGTTCATCGTTGCTGTTGCATATTTGTTCCTTCTTCTCTTGTTTCAAGCTTCTTCAGCTTTTATTGTTTTATTTGTTTGTTCTTTTTTTCCTCTTCATTTTGTTAATTTAATTGAATTATATTAATTTAATTATCTGAGGTCGTCTCTCTTTTTTCTTTCATGTGCTGCATATTCTTCTTCTCTCTGATTTGAATTATTCTATATTTTGTCATCTTCATTTTATTCTTATTTTTTTTCAGTTGCTTGTTTCAAATTACAGTTGTTTTTAATATTTTGTTCTCTTAACAGCAATTTTTAAGTGGCATCATCTGATCACAATAGAGAGCCATCAATTTTTTTAAATAGCATCATCCATTTGTTTATTTTATTTTATTTTTTTAAATTTTGCTTGTCCTGTAAAGGATATTGGCCATCAACTTTCTAGGTTTTTTTTTCTTTAAAGAATTAGTACTGTTGTATTCTTCAGCATTAGGAATGCTGGTTACCATCAGAAACAGGTTAGAGGAGTGAGATTCAAATCTAAACTTTAGAAAAGTACCTAGAAAATGAACCAACTCCTCTACTTCCTCTATACAGTTTTGTTTACACCAAAAAAATAAGGTTGCCAGGCTTCCATTTCTCATCATGATGTACCTGATCTCGTCTTGAAAGCACCTTCCATTTTTCTTCTTCCAAATTGTCCACCTTATGCGTGAGGGTATGTTCCTCCATTTTTTCTGACTCTTGCTTTCCCCTCTTCTAATCCAACGGCTCATCGGATCAGCTGTATGCTCTAGCGTTGTCCATATTGTTTTTGTGAGACTGAAGAACAGATTTTACACTTGAGTAGTGAACTTAGTGTAGGAAAAAGTGATTATTTCTCTCCTGTTCCATTGCACAAAAAACATCTTGTCACCACTACTCTCCCCTTCTCTTCTAGTACCTCATGAGCCTTCTTAACTACTAGACAAGTGAAGCATCTCACCTTGGTAGGAGCTATATTCTTCCATATCCTTAGCTCTTCCTCCTGCATAAGAGTATTCTCCCTCTTGTACAAATTTTTACAGAGAAACTTCCTTCTGTAGTGTGTCTCCACCTTATCTTGTCAGGTTCCATTGTGGTTCCAACAAAAAATTCCCCTTCATTTAGCAAACTAGCCGCCTTTTCTGGTGTCTTCTGATATTGAGATTCCAGCCATAGTTAGACCAACATCCAGCAATATTTATCAACTTTCTAGTTTTTAAAGTGAATGATTTGTTTCTATATTATTTATTTATAATTTTGTTATTTTACTTATGTGTGCAAGGTTTACTTTATTAAATTGCGCCTCACTTCAATGAAAAGAGCACTTTGCTTCTCACTTTAAGTGAAGTGAGCCTTTGTCGGTTTTTTGTGCTTCATGCTCTCAAAAACACCGCTTCCCACCAAACTTACTCTATAATTCATCCAAGATGAGGGCTAGATTAGTTTTCTTCAACAAGTCTAAGTGTTTGTCTTTCTCCTCATGCATCTTGATTGGTTCAAGATGGAAATCCTTAAGAGTCCCTTGATTATTTGTCCCACTTGAATAAAGAAATTGTTTCTTCGGTTTGGTAACTCTTAAAGGAGGTGTATGACACATGAAAAATTTAATTAGAAGGGGCTTCTCCCTCAGCAGAAAATGTTACCTATGCCTTGTTGTTGCATTGCCCAGTTGCAGCTGATATATGGAGTATATTCCTCTGTCTTTTGGCATTCAATGAGTTATGCCTTATAACATAAAAACACATACATGACAATAGAATGTAAGGAAACAATAAAAAGCTTTGACAGACTGTTCCTGCGTCTATTTTATTTTTTTTGGTACCAATGGATGGAAAGGAATAGCTTCTAAGGGAACTCTTCTGCTATAAATGCTTTGAATTGTAGATGTACAAACATTTTTTGCTGGAATAACCATTCCTAAATAATTTTGATCAGCATTTGTATTTTGTTAGCTCCTTTGGAGGCATATAGGAGGATCACTGTTTAATTTAGCAGGTACTTGCTTAATATGATTAGTTGCTAGGAGTGAGTACCAGAGATGCTGTGGAGGGTTATGAGAGAGATTTTGTGTTGTCAATGACTAAACAGCATTCAACTATAATCTAGAACCTTTGAGAAGATGAGGAATGAATCAAGCAGAGTACTTTTTGTCACCAACTTGGTGATTATTAAAGAAATTATTTGACTAACTGAAAAGAGAACATTAATCTAGAACCTTATTTCTTCTAACCTTGGCATAGTGACATCTAATGGCTGCAGACCAGTTTGGTGCTTCTTTTTGGGTTGCTGCTCATGCCTTTTGTGGTTGCTTAATGTTGGTGCGACTCTATTAGAGTAATGTATTCTTGTGCTGTTGACGACAACTCACATCTGCTGTGTGGTAGTGATTATTTCGTGCTTGATAGTTTGTGTCATCATATTTTTGTGCAACTAAATTTGCTTATTTATTTTTCCAGTTAATGAGAATTCACTTTCGGAATGCACTCAATGGCTGGACTCGTCAGAAAGTAAGCATTTCATCCTCAATTCTCTGGCTGATTTTATTGGTACCTGAGCTGGATGAAAACATTCTGTTCTCCTAATTAAATTGAAGCACCTTCTCAAGGTCTAAGTAATTATTGTAGAATGTGAAAACAGGCCAATTTTCCACCGAGACTTTCTTGTCTTGTTCCAATTATGAATAGCAATTATGCTAATGAAGCCTGCTGCTAGATGCTTATATGTGACCAATTTTTCCTTTGATACCAAAAGCTACTCAGATTTGGGAATGGTTAATTCTCTTTGGGAATTGCACCGGAGGGTATGGCCTAACTGTCAATGAAGATGAAAACCATGGAACATAGTAAAGACAAAGACGCCCAAGTGATTTCTTCCTAGTTGCGCAGGCCTCTGCAAGTAGAGTCACCTTGTATTTGTATTGGTGTGAGGCAGTTGAAGTCACCAAAATTACAAAAATAATGATTTTCTTAGGTAACTTAGACTTAGGTATGCATGTTCAGTGTCTAATCGCTTATATCTTTACGTTTACTGTAAGTACATTACCACCATACCCAGTGAAATTCCACAAAGTAGGGTGTGGGAAGGGTAGAGTGTATGCAGATCTTACCACTAC
This sequence comes from Solanum medicagineum, assembly GCA_026153255.1. NCBI lineage: Eukaryota > Viridiplantae > Streptophyta > Magnoliopsida > Solanales > Solanaceae > Solanum > Solanum medicagineum. The sequence continues at coordinate 12,707,280 of JAPFFP010000046.1, forward strand.
CTCATGGAGGTAGAGAGGCTATTTCCGAAAGACCCTTATATCAATCCCAAGTAAAAGAAGAAGAAAACAGTGGAGAAAGAATAGCAACATCAAAATGATGTGAATATTTAAAATGCAATAGACAACATAAGGCAAAAACTACAAGTGCACAACTAGAGTCCTATGCCAGGCACTAAATCTTCACAACACAAGACAGTACTCTACACTTACTAGCCTTCTACTCTAATACGCAATAAATGATTAGGATAAAATCAGAAAGGAGGTGTGTGCACAGGGAGTGTACTGGCTGGTTATGTGAGCTCTAATTGAATCTTGGTTCTTGGTATAATGTATTATTTGCATGTCTATTAGAAACACTTCTCTCATCTATTTTCCTTTTAGCCGAGCTCCTAACTTATGTTGCTGGTTTACCTATTAGAGCGTAGAAGAGAGGACAAAGTGAAAAGTCCAAGAACCCATGTTGATGATATTCTACTGAATACTCTTGTGTAAACCATCGTCTTATAATGTTCAACACTTGTGTGCCTAGCATTTAACGGTTCAGGTGACATAAATAGTTCTTTTTTAATAAGAACATATTAGATAATTCAGGTGACATAAAAGTGGTCTTCACTAGCCAAATATACTTGAAATGCCTTTACACTTCCGGTATTAAGTTGGTTCTTTCTCACTATTGCGATCGTAATCAGTAATAACCCTTTTCCTCTGTTTCTACGACTCGATAGCTATTACCTAAATTTTTCTTTTAATTAGGCATTGCCCAGATTACTGATGATCATGTAGGTTTTCTGAATTTTAGTATCTTACCAGGTTAGTCTCTAGTTTATTCCATGTGATCTAGTTGTACTCTCTTAATGTATCTCTTTTGCTCTCTCAGTCCTCTGATGAGTACAAAATCCGAACTTCAGTATATTAAACCTAGCCTAATCACTTGACCATTATGGCATTAGTGGTTTGTTTATGCTCACATCTGAATTATTTGGTATTAGAGATAATGGGGTGTCTATGCTCAGTTCTAAGTGCAGATTCAAGTTTATTGATGATCCTAAGGGTGATGAAGGTTTTACCATTTACGAGTGTGATAACGGTGTGTTGAGCTTTATAGCAGTCAGGGTCGTAGTGTTTGTCTTGTGGTGATAACCGTAAATGCTGGGCCAGCTCTACTTTTTACCATTTTAAGTGGTACAATGTGCAGTGCAGAATGGGTTGGATATTCTGGTGATGTTACTTCTTCGAAAGAACACAATTGCATCTTTGAATAGCTGATATTAGTGAATAATGAGGAGTCTCATTATGCATAAAATGATCCAAATATGGTTCATACAAGATGCTTCTTCCACTCATTTGAAGATTATCAAAAAACCAGAATCATCCCACGGCCTTGTTCTTCTAATACCTGACTGTGAAGTGGGGAATGCTTGATATACCTATTGAAAAAGGGAACTGGGCTACACTGGATAGTTTCTAAGTAGACTAGCTCTTTATAATAACAAATAAAAGACTTCATCAGCTCAGAGGTAGCACTGCATCTCTTGGAGGATATACACATATTAGAAATTGGAAATGTGCCTTAATTTGTTTAGTTTTACTGCTATGAAGTGACAATCATCAAGTAGATTCAATGATGCTTTTTCCTTTTATTCTGGTTAGCCTAAATAAAACACTTTAGTACATTCAGTGAGGCTTCTTATTTCACTTTATGTGCTAATTACAAATCATGCTTACTAGATTTCACATATGAAATTGCAGGTATTTCACTTAATGATTGGATCGTCAAATTTGGGTAAGGATATTATTTTCACTGTAGTATCATCATACTATCTATAGATTGTTTTCGCTGAGAACTCCCCTGGAGCTCTTATAAAAAAAAAATATATGCATTTGTTACTCATAATATTGGGTTTCTTAAGCCAATTATTGATACATATTTTGTTTTGAATGCACGTGGGAGACATGAAATAAGATGAAGCACAAATTGATAAGTGATTCTAATGCAATGATATGACTTAATATGTTCTTAGATTATATTTTGCTACGAAGTTGCGCAAGAGTAGGTAATATGCCACTTTGCGGGAATACAAGCTTTGTGCAAACTTTTAATCTGTATGGGGTAACTAGGTTCTTGTACCTAGAGAACTAGCAAATATTCTTGTTATTTGTTCCTTGAGCAGATTCTCACTAACATTTGGCTCAATGGTGGAAGTGTTGAAAAGTGACATGTTATGCTTTAATTAAACGTAAAACGTAATTAAAATGTGAGCTCTTCTGAAAAATGTACTAATAAGAAATAAGAAGTATTTATCTAGTGCAACCTATTAGAAGAAAGAAATATGTATCCAGCACCAGAAAACGTAACTATGAACAAAAACAACAAACTCAGACAAATGAGTTGGAAGATATACAATTAGATGAAGTATATGAGATAAGATGATGTAAATCAAGTTCAAAGATCATGTTAGTTTTCATTCAGATGGAAATTTACTGCTTTAAGTTTCTAAAGAAGAAGGGATAGAAGAAGCTGCACAAATTTTAGATTTTATAGGCTCTATGTAATCTATTAGCTTTTTTGTTGTTTTTTGTTTTTTCTCTTGTTGGAACCAGTTTTGGAGGTCTCCAACATATCCTTAATGCTGAGGAGTAGAACATTACCTTTCTCAAAAAAAAAAAAAAGAAGTTTCTAATTCAGGTTTAGCAATTACTTCTGACTATTCATTTGTTATGTTCTTCTCAAGAATATATTATTTTCTCTCTATATTTACTCTTTATTGCCCACCTAATCGAGATACAGCCCATGGACGTGAAGCACACACCTGACACTTTAGCGACTACATTGAAGCATTGTCTCTGTCCAGCTGGCCTGCATTGCATGTAGTTGTGAGATTGAATTGTTCCCTGCATTGATTTTAAACGAAAGTAGGCACTGAAAATAGTTTAGGCATGAGTATCTTTGTTAGTTGGATTGTCCTGGCAACACCACTCTTATGTTCAGTGATTTAAGTGGCTTCTGACCCTGGGTGAATTTTCTATGGCTTCTGTCTATTCCTTCTTTTTATAAGTTTACTGTGTTTATTTCTTTTTAGTGACAGTTCTAGCAGTACAAGTCTTATTTTGTTATTTGTCAAACCTGTTTACTGTGTTTATCTCTTGTATTTGTCAAACCTGTTTTTGAAAATATTTTTCCTGAGCCGGGGGTCTATCGGAGATATCATTTCTACAAGGTTGGGGTAAGGTCTATGTACACCCCAACCTTCCCAGGCTCCACTTGTGGGATTGCACATTGGATATGTTGTTGTTGTTGTCAAAGATTTAGCTTCTTGTTTGGTAGAAATTAAGGGCATGCTTGGTAGAAATTAAGGGTGCAAAGAGTGTGGCTAATTTGGACATGAAATTTTGATAAACAACATGTGCACGTGTATATGGTTTCCTTTAATACCCTACCTTTATCTTTTATTTTTTGCTTTCTGTGCATTTCATAATGATATAGAAAGTTAATGTCCAACAAATAATCTGCTAGAGTTGAGTTACTTGTATGAATCAGTCATTGACTTTATTCTCCTGCAGGTTATTTCCTTTATTTTGTTTTGACATTTGTTGCCGCTTGTAAGGGTTGGATTTGCTGGTCGCACTCCTGTGGCTTTGTTGTTATGGGTATGCGAAACCCAGTATGTTTCTCTCTGAACTGATGCTATTTTAATTAGGACTAATGAAAAGCTATTTTGCAGCTTTTCCCAAAATTCTCTTCCTTGCTGCATTTCTTCTCCTTCTTTCGTTCTGGTAAGTTCGCCTTCTGTTTGCTGTTTCTTTGAATGTGTGAAAATTATCATTGTGAATTTAACTATCGCCTTCTTCATTCAATTCTAAATTTGAGTAAAAGAAACCAATTTATGAGGGACATTCAGTATCGTGAACTTCCCAGTTTTTTCTCCAGTCATCCTCATTCAAGAAAATAATCCTGGGCAGAGAAATAGTATCTGTTACTTTAATCAGTAAGCTGCCAAAATCAGCAGTTTGCAAGACACTGCTACTGAACTTCAAAATGTGGTTGACCAAATCATGATCCTCTTTTGGTGAACAGCAGTTAGTTGAGGTTGTGCCATTCATGGATTATAGATCCTTTTGCTCTACAGCAACAAAGTTGTCATGTATTGCTTTTTTTTTTTTTTTGAATCCGACCAGTGATGCACTGTTCAGTGCTTGGACGATGATGGGCCCACTCTTCTCTTCTTTCTCCACTTGACTAAAAAATCAAGTATGACCCCACAAGTGGGGTCTAGAGACGGTGGCCTACCTTCCTGTGGTAGAAAAGTTGTTTCCGATAGATCCTTGGCTCAAAAAAAGAAAAAAAGAGCATTTCACAGAACAGGTTCAAAAAATACAAGAGTAAAAAGAACTGTGATGAAACTATCCAAGAAAAGAAAAATATTGACAACAAAATAAAGAAGAACCAAAGAAAAGAGACAACAATAGTACTAAAATTGAGAAAAAGGCAATGAACAACACGAAAAATAGTATTGATGAAGTAGAAAAGGGAGAAAATAAGGAACTTCTCCACGTAAATACCAGTTTTTTGTTTGTGCTGGAATTTAAACCCGTGACATGTGCCTAGCCCGCACATCACGAGATCACGCACTATGTTCTCACCACTGGACCAAAACATTTGTGGCCAATTTTTTCGCGTATCTTATATGCTTTTGCACTTATCTACAAAATTTTAAGTGTACAAGAACCTCTTAAATAAAAAAGAATGTGCAATATACATTTATTCTATAGATTGAGGGAATAGTTAAAATAGAAAGGAATCTTGGTGCATGCGTCCAAAGCCATGAACCCAATCGTCATGTAGAAATTAAATATAGATGGATTCTAATCCTTTCTGCAAATGAATTCAGGGTTGATCTTTGTCATCAGTCAAATGATGAAGAGGATGAAGATGATGTATATAGCCCTCGAGAAGCTTTGTTGGAGAAGAACAAGCCCAATTCAAATGCTGATAATCGCCGAAGATGCTGTTCTTTTCGTGCAGTCAAAATGGGAAGCCGCCAAAAAGTTGTGGTTCTGGTAAAGACTATGAAGTTGTGATTCACTTAACAGCTCAGTTCACATGCTCTAGATGCAAGTGGCCAACCATGTGATGAAAAGTCTCTTGCGATAACAACCAAATAAGTGGGGTTAGGCCCACGTTTATGCTTTGCGTTATCTGCCTCGTGTGACTTCGAATATCTTCGTCGAAGTATTTGAGTACTTATATGTTGCAGTTCTAACTTGTAAAAACAAATTTGTTCTATAATTTAGTCTGTGGTGGTAAACTATATTAAAGTAAACATATGTTATTATAACTTGGTACTTGATTATTTCTGTTTATCTTGTGCTTATGAAATATGTCCAATTTTAGTATGTGTCTTTTCATTTTATTGCTTTCTGAATTTATTTTAAATTTTTTCTGCGGCATATGTCTGCTTTGTGGGAAAATCCCTACCCTGCAAGCTCCCCTACTGGCTGTTGTGCCCCTGTTTCTAAGACACAGTGTATATGTTCTTGATAAATGACATATTTTAACTCACTGAGTTTCCTCTTTTTCCATTTTGGTTCTTAATTTCATGTACTTGCCTTTTGACCAGGTTACCTTGTTAGTTTTTCTGGTAATGCTGGTAGCTGCTGTACTAATATGGATTGGGAGGGGAAGGAATCCTATTGATTCATCTGTTGTGGCTCGGGTATGGACCAAGGCTCTTTGATTACATGTATCTATTTATTTGTTGTTCTCGCGTATTCTTTAGCCCCATTTGATTTAGCAGTTGTTGATTCTCTATATAGGTTACTTTGAGCCTCACGTATTCATTTTTAGCTGCAATTTGATTTATAACACAAATAAGTGTATAACTTTGACTTGGAGCCCAAACTGTTTCTTAATATTTACTGAGAGAAGCGTCTTGGTGAAAATGAGGGATGTGTTACCCCAGTGAGTAAGGGTACTTCTTGTAAAATGCTTTTCATTCTTAAATGAATTAGCATGGTAATATTGATTTGCTTATAGTACTGGTCTTTGGTGTTCAATTATTGTTGGGAGAAACTATAAATATAGAACGTTTCATGGTGATTTTTTTGCTTCCCCTGACACCTTCTCCCCACTTTCCTCTTGAATATTGATAAAGTGCAGTTTCATCCAGGTGTATGTAGATCTCTTTGCCGCAGCAGTTCTTCTGCTTGGAGTGGCGTTGGCATGCTATGGTTAGTATCTCATACACTGGTATCATTTATCCTGCTTCCCACATTAATGTTCACACATCCCAGAAAATTGTTATCCTGCCATTTTTAGTAATAAAATCTTATTTATTGCTGCTATGCACCATAAATCTTTACATGGGCACTTCAATACTTGTGGATTAACCAATGTCTTCGTCCACCATCCCTTCACAGAATCAGCTGATATTAAAAATTTGAGTTATAATAGTTAACAATAAGAAGTGATTTACAAATGTTCAAGAGTTCTCTATCCCTCTGTGTGTGTGTGTGTGTGTCCCCAGAGGTGGGTCAGGGGAGTGGAGAAGTACTTGCTGAAATCATTAAAACAATAGGATCTGCATGGTTGATAGTTTTAGGGGGTAAAACTACTGTCTCCCCAGAAAGGCAAATATTTCATCAGTAATATTGTGATCAAATGAGTTGATTGTTCAACCAATTACCCATGTTAGATCCTTCAAAATACATGGACAGAAGATAAATGGTGTTTGTAGGACTAAGTTGCTCGGACTCTCTAAAAATGTTGCCGCACCCATGGTAGATCCTTCAAAATACACTATTTTTGGAGGATTCGGCACGCACCTGTCGACATTTTTGAAGAGTCCGAGCAACATAGGTCCTAAGAACTTGCTGAACTTCTAAACTAGGTCTTGTGTATTCTATTTATTTTATGTGAAGGTTTTCTATTTCAAAATCTTTTTTTGATGACCATAAGACCTCCGCTATGCAGGACTGGTATTGTTCTTGAAAATGAGCAAAGTGAGATCTGAAAGGGCTTCATCAGAAATGTGGAAGGTACCAACTCATCTTTCCCCAGTGCATTGCTACCATTTTCTGTATGCCATCTGCAATCGTTATTTGCAGACTGCAGAAAACTTCTCTGCCATGTCATATCATACTGAGATCTTTTACAATTCTAGTTTTAAGAAGTGACAGCTTGAATATAATGCACTGTTCTTTCTCTTCTTCTCTTCCCTGTTAAAACTTAGCAGTCATGACACAGATTATGATAAGATTATTTAATTGCGAAGTTTGATGTTTTATTATATTTTTGTCAACTGAAGGTTGCAGGCTTGGCAGTTGTTTCTGTTCTATGTTTCACTTCAAGTGCCGCTGTCGCCATATTCACAGATATACCTGTATGTCTTCTGCTGGTTTCATGAGATTGCCTTTTGTTTTTACTGCATGAGTTTCTAAAAGATGATGCTTTTAATGCAGCTTCTTTTTAACTGGCATGGACAGAAGACAAATGGTGTTTGTACATCTCTTCTCATGGTTTTGTATTATTTCATAGGTACTCCTTAGAATTTGGTCTTTATTGAATACTACAGCTTGATTTGAAATTCTTGACTTCAGTGGAAACTTTTGCGTTGTGCCTGATATTTGTTGTTACCAATTATTGAAGCTACTCCATGCTCATCCAGCTCACCCCCTTATACCTAAGAGTTACAAACTGAAGTTAATTAGGTGAAGGCTAAACTAAACATGGTGGAAGCCGGAAGGAACCAATTTAACAGTCAGAGGTGCTCTGTTGATGTTATATAAGTGCATTAATATCGTAAAATTTTGGGTGGTTTTGAGATGTTTCTCTGGATGCACTCAACAAAACTGGAGCTACACAGTAGGACTTAACATAAGAGCTGCACTGGCACATAAATTTCTTTAAAAATTCGGGACATGGTTGAGAGAGGACTTAGTAAGGGTGCGTCAAGATATTGCTTACCTTGCTCCTAGTTTAGCAATATCCATAGTACCTGCTCTTCTCTCCAGATTCCACTTGTAGGGATTACATTAGTTATGTGGTAGTTTCTCTTTAGCTTAAGAAATTACATGTATCTTCCTTGTATTGATTATGACATGGAGACTCCAAATATTTCTTCAACCAAGAATACAAGTAGGTTGTACGTGTTTTGTGGGGGGAGTTAATCTTACCATGCAGCTCTTTCCTACAAATTAGAGTTCCATTCACAAAGAGGGGGAGAGTGGGGGAACTTTCTAATACTCTGTTACATGGCCAAAATATTTTCCAGGTTCTTCAGTACCTTCAGCCTTTGTGCTATGGGTGATGAGAGAACTACCACCTCCACTTGTCACTTTCAGTCAACAGGAGTCGAGGACAATAGCGTTTATAAATGACAGTTCAGCAACAGTACAACCTCAGCGGTGGACAGCTGCTGCAAGTGTGCAGAATCAGGTTACTTGCCTTCTTTTAACTCTATTGCACACCTTGTCTGTTGATTGGTCTATAGTCATGTGCGTCATGATATTGACTAGAGAATATGTTGAAAATGCATGTTCTTTTATAAGGGCTATCAGCCTATCACTGATCAAATGAAATAGAAAAAAAGTTGAAGATAAGCAAATAAATTATATCCCCCACGCATTGCATTAGGAACGGTGAAGTCATGGTAGGTGAAGACGAATCAAATTTTAGAGCTGCCCATTCAATTTTTCTTAATATCCACAAACTCGCCAGAATTGCAGCTTAGCAGTTGAAAGACACAACTTATGCAACATTATTTTTAACCTCCCTTTAACCGCACAAGAAAAGCCAAAAGACAGTGCATGTGAAAATATAGTAGAAAATCAATTAAGTACTCGAGCTTTCTGCACTGGAGGTCTTTCCATTCATGTTTTGATTTTCATCATCTTACTCTATTTAGATTCAAAAACTTGTACCAATTGAGCATTGCGGATGCAGGTCTCAAGGGCGAGCCCCATATGATCATCGTGATGGAATTGTACATTGATTGGTGATTTTCAGGTAGAAATGAGGGACTGACGATACTAAAAGTGAGAGAACTTCTCCGTTGAGTGGTTGGGATCGTGGTTGAGTGATCGAAGAAAGCTCAACTCAATGGAAAAAAAATACCCCATGCAAGGTGGTTGCTCAGGGTAGAGATGCCTGCATAACTTGGATTCCTGTAAATAGCAAACATTGCAATGAACTTTCTAGACTTTACAGATTCCTTTATGTTGATATATGAGGTTTTAGATGTTTCTTGCCCTTCAAAGCTTTTCATCTGATTATCTTACATATATGGTTGCCTTGAAGTAGGATAGAATGAAATTTGCGTTAGAGCATAATTATTCGGGGTTTTAATGTTTTTTAAAAAAAGGATTTCTGGGTTACTGGTTCGATAGCAGTTTTTACTATGGAGTTATTGGATTCAAGTGGCATTTCATTACTAATCACAATTCACCCGTTGATTCAGTCAATTTTAGAACTCTTTCTGAAACATTTCTTTCCTTCTCTTTTTTAAAATCCCGTGTTTTATACTTCATCTCAAGTGATTTACCTATAATTTGGTGTTCTGCGTTATGATTATAGTGCCTTCCAAAACGCAGAGAAGTCCTTTCCTAAATTTTTCAATAATAAAAGTTTTTGCGGGTAAATATTTACTCTTTCAATCCCTATTTTATTTGTAGGATGAATTCGTGACTTCGTAGATCTGAATTAATCTTTGGTTTGTGACACTATTTCAACTAGTTAATCATTAAGATTTCATGTTCAATTGAATCCTTTGTATTCACAAGCTCCATCATTATCATCACTTTCTTAATTGATAGGTCTGAATTCTACAATGAAGTTCAAAATGGAATTGGTTTTTGAGTCAATCTACTTGAGTCTTTGTTGGCTCGAAGTTCTTGATTTTTTTTTCATTTCCATTAGAAGATTCTTTTTAATGAATTGTCGTAAATTCTTTTTGGATGGGTTTAGAATTAGGAGAGCCAATTTTTCAGTTTTATTACTTTAAAAAGAATAATTCTTCAAATTAATTAGTGACGTGCTTATAATTTATTTAATTGTTAAGTCTGCAAAGAACATTTGGTTGGTTAGATTAGCTACCCACTCAATAACAAGTGAATTATCATGATGTAAATATAACTAAAAGAGGTCGATATTTTAGAGAATAACATATACATTGCAGTTCAGCAGTTATTTAACATTGGAAAATGTTACTATATTTATTGAATGGAACATGTAACTAAGGACAAAACAATTGATAATTTTAATGTTGTCCGCACAAGGATGAAGCTAATGACAGTTGCCAAGTGAAAGTTGTTTCAGCAACTTAGATGACAAAAACACTATTATAGTTTCTTTCAAAATGCATTAAAGAAGTTGAAGCAACATCTGGGCAAAGTGAAAAATGAAACACAGTTAATTCAAGTATTCGTTATATGTCATGCTCTGTATCAGGCTGGAATCTTGCTTATGCATTAGCAGTGCCACTTCAAGAATGAATAATGCAAACTTTGGAGCATGAGAAAAGGATTAATCGAATACTAGCAGTTCTGGCATCCTGTCCTTCCACTCCAACTTAGCAGCTCACAAGTTGCCATCTTCAGTAAATTGTATACATCCATGCTGTAAGTCGTAACAGAATACTCCAAATCTGCAAAGGAAACAGAAAACAAGTATGCCATATAACAAGGCCTTTGTAATGGAAAGCAACAGTAACTGTATCAATTCTCTTGTCCATCAAGTCGCTCCATTTGAATTTATGACATGCTCAACATCATACAAATGCTCTAGAAAGAATTATAACAAAATCAGAATACTAGCAAAAGATACAATATTATGAGGCATAATCTTGTCATTTCCAGCCACAATAAAGGAAGCTTCATTCTTTATACAATTAGCAATCAAATGTAGTAACGTCTGAAAATGTGCAAACTTCCTACAACCAAACCACTAGTAAGAAGTTTGAATTAGCCGGAGGAGAAAAAAGGAAAACACACTAGGAAGAAATCTCAGCACTATTTAATTCCTAAGCATTTTGCTACCTCGCATTAAGTGAGTATATCAAGTTCACATGTTTAATACATATAAAGTTAACATAACTTCATCATAAGTTCTTGAGAACAATTGGAAGTAGCGTGAATAGTTCACTAAGACTAATTGGAAAAATAAGGATAAAAAATATAGAATTCTCTAAATTCATTCCTAAGCAAAATTAACAAAAAATAAAAATTATCCCATATCACCAAATTTAACCTGTTAAAATTGGTTGGAGTAGAATTTACACAAGTTTTTTCTAAGCAAGGAATGATGCTTCTCTTGTATGCATTAAATTCCACAGATAAACTTGATGAGAATACTGCAAATTAATAAAAATAAGAGGAGGAAAAAAGTGTAATTCTTTTAACTAGAGAGAAGATCTTTTGAATAATGGCAAATGAGAGAAGTGGTAGTGCAATCAAAGAACACAGGACTCCAATCTATGACAAAATATCAAAGTGAAAACAGGACAATATTGCAAATCAATGGCACAAGACCATAACAAACGATACAAGCTCCTAATTAGAGGGAAAAAAAAACACATTCTAAATAAGTGTACCTTGAAAGGTTGAATTACCGTACTTCTCTTCCTACTGATCCAAAAACTTCAGGAGGCCATACCTAATCACATTATCAGAACTTTTAGAATTCTACATCACAGCACAAATAAAGATAGAGTGCTACACAAAGAAGTACTTAAAATATGGAAAAATGATCAAACAGCAAGATGTTTTATAACATTCCTAGTTTACTAATTCAATATGACTCTCCAGAAATAGCTAGCGACAGATCTGTTGGTTTATGAATTCAAGTCTGAAATATCAAACATATCGATGAATTTTACAAGTATCAACTAGTCTACAAGAACCTGAAGTATTAAACAAAACATACCCAGTGGAATCCCACGAGTCGGGTCTGGGAAGGGTAGAATGTACGTTTACATTACCACTACTCATAGAAGTAGAGAGGTTGTTTCCTGAAAACCCTCGTCTCAAGAATCCATAAGCAGAATAAACTAGATATGGCAAATAGGAAAGGAAAGGGAATAGAAAGGGCGACTAATAACGAAAGGCACATAACAATATGTACAACAACAACATACCCAGTGAAATCCCACAAGTGGGTCTGGGAGGGCAGAATGTACGCAGACCTTACCACTACCTCATAGAAGTAGAGAGACTGTTCCCTGGGAACCCTCATCTCAACATAACAATATGTAAATACGATAAAATTTATACGACAGATAATGACAACACATGATATAAAACACGACTACTCTTGCTATCCTACTATACCCCATTCACAAATCACAAGCTTTGGTGTGCTTATGAATAGACTTAGCCCTAATGAACCAAATTGTAGTTTGCAGTACCAGTAAAATCAGCACACACACTATTTAACATAACATAATCCTCTGAAATGCTTCTTCCACACAAACAAGACATGATTCCCCTGACAGGTTTCTTCTGGCAAGTCCTACTCCAACAGTAGATTTAGCTATTCTTTTAACCTTGTCAAATAATTAAAAAAATATATCTGATTCACCAATTCAAACTCGACCAAATTTTATAACAAAATTTCAAAAATTGTCTTATACATAATCATCCAATGGCATGCATAAGAACAGCAATATAATGCATGAAACTTAGCTTGAAAACACTTCCAAGAAATTAAGCAAAAAGTCATTCCAAAATATAATCAAGACATAGCAATTTGGTAAATTATCCAATAAATATAGAAGAATAACTAACAATCCAAAAGATTCTGCCCTGTACAAGTCCATAAGGAACAGGTCCAAATTTCCTTGAATCGTTGGATTTACATTTGTTATCGCCTTCAATCCAAACAAGTCCATCTGGTACCTGTTCACATTCAAAGCTTATTCACCTAGAAACAAAAATGGATAAACGAAAATATGGGAGGGGGCAGCAAAAACCCAACTACATTAGCTTCTGAAAGTAAACTAGCTGAAAGCTACAAATTGTTACCAACTGCCAAAGAATCACTGCACAAGGACAAATCAGTTGTTAATGAAGGTTTTTGATCAATTCTTAATTACCACAATAGTTTCTTCTATTCCATTATTTGCATGATCCACAACATATCTAACGGTATCACCACCCATACCCATGAGTCTCTTGATCACAACCTTTCTCGGGTTCTCAGGGCTACGCACTAGCACCACATCACCCCGTTGCATTTTCTCAAACCGAGTGGATAGCCTTTCAGCCAAAACAATATCTCCAGTCAGATTAAATGTTGGAAGCATGCTTGGACCTTGAGGCTGCCCAAAATATAAAATAGAGTATACATTTCAATTGGCCCAAAGCATGAAGTAGTAAACTAAGAAAATAGTACTACTAGTTATGCTAACGTACAAGAGCAAAGGTGCAGATGTAGCTGTTGGTGACATGAATACCACAGAGGAATTTGGCCACGAGTAGTGTTTTCTGAAATGCTTCCTTGATAAAAGGCGTCAATTGCTTCAGATTTCCCAGAACCATTTTTAGTTAATCTGCATCTCAACCCTGATTTCTGTTCCTCTGGAATTAAGAAGAGTTTGAAAACAGAAGGAAATAGCAAGCAGTCATAATAAGACATATCTAAACTGTTTTCATTTTTTTTATTCCAAATTACTCACAAAAATACAAAAACAATTCCAATTTGGATTCATAGCCAAACATAAATCCAAATCTCAATAATTTTCAATTTGAAAACAAAACTTTTTTTTTCAAATAATCACAATTTTCATGGGCAAACACACTTAAGTTTTCTTGTTTTACCCCAAATATGAAATTCCAGTCCCTTAATGCAATGAGCTTCCTATGGAACCTTACATGCTGACAACTCATATTCTACTCTGAAGAAAAACAAACTTACAGTAGTAAGCGTACAAGCAGTTGACAAGGCCCAAAACCCGCCTGTAAAACCAGCTCTGAATAACAATAGATCGATAAGATTCAAACTTGAATACAAAATTGATAAGAGGAAACATAGTAAAACTGGTAGAGATGAATCTAAGATCTGAGGAATAAGGATATGTATGAAGACTTTTTGGGAGAATGGAAATATTAGCTTTTATTTGGGAATTTTAAGAATGTTTTCAGAAACATTAAGGATGATTTTGATGAAGAATTCTATACATCCTCAGCAAGGGAGGAAGAAAGGAAATGAAAAGAGTATCATTAGGGAATTTGTTGTCAAGGGTATTTTCTGAATTATAAAACATTTTAAGGAATAAAAAGGTAAATTATTAATTGAATCTAAATATATTTTTTTAAGAAAAAAGGCCACGAAGTTATTACTCCTCTATAGAATAAGAAGATAAAATTTAAAAATTTGCAGAACACAAAATAAGTTTTTAAAAAAATGGTTGAGGGTGAGTTAAAGTCCACCCAAAAACTCTAGGTAGGTGATCTTTGTTGCATTTACACCCTGTTCAGATGGCTGTTACATATTGTATTATATTAACGAATACAATTACTATTTGAATAGATTGCATCGTTTTGAAGGATAAACCTACAAGAAAAGTAGGGTACGGAAGAGAGTTAACGTAGATAGATAGGATATAGAAAAAATAGGATTATTTAACAATAAATAAAGACAAATGATGAAAAAAGATAAGGCAAGGACGTGGTCGCACCAAATCATCCGTTACACAAAATAAGACTTTTCATCGTTACGCAACAATGAATTTAATGATACACGATAAAGCACAAGTATTAATCAAAACAAACATTATATTTAATATAACAACTCAATACCACATGTAACATCATATAAGAATTGCTACATATAATATACACTCAAGGAGCAATAAAGTTATGCACTGTCAATATACTTCAGCTTATCACTGAAAGCTAGTTAATGTTTTTGTAAGGTTACCAACCAGGGACAAATGTAGGCTTAAGCATACAGCTTTGGCATAATACAATAATTTTGACTCATACTCTATATATGCGCTAACTAAAACATTCACCGAATATATATGCACAAGAAATACAATTAGAACCCAGTTTCTAAAAACTTTAGAATATGTTGTCCTAGAATCAAGAACCATAAAGTTTATGCCCTAAATCCACCTATGTTACCAACTGATATTTAAAATTGAGATTCACGGTCTTCGCCAACTGTCGTCGAGACTCCTGCCCCAAAATAAGGGATTCGACGACTTGTGCACTAAAGCTCACGATGTGGATTCGAACCACCGCTTCTCCTTATTATTGTGAGCGCGTTTGTCGTACTCCTCATTATAGTCCTCCTAGAATCTATAGCATTTCGTCGAAATACATCCTGTCTTTTCACCTTAGTAGTCCTACGCATAGTAAGTACTATAGCCCCAATCATGGCTACTAATAAAATAAGACTAGAAAGGAAAAACCAGACGAAATAGTAGGTATAAAGTAAATTGCCCAATGTTTCCAAATTAGTCCACTTCGTACCTTTCCGGCATAAACCGTATATCTCAGAGAGGTCGTATTTCTCTGCGTTGGTAGTAATGGAATGCTTTCATTATCTAAAATAAAGAACATCTCCCACCAAAAGATAAGTCCAATAATACCACTCACTGGTAAATAGCACAATACTTCTTCGTTTGAATGTCAATCTGGTACTCCAATGTATATAAATATATTCATTGTTCTGTGAAGTACAGTAAAAACCTTTGCACATCTTTATATAGTCTATTTTCTAATTCTGTAGTTCCAATCCAACTATGTGCCCAGAAAACTATCCCACTATTTTCCTTTTCTTGAGGTTGAACAGAACCACCATACACAAGTTGGTAGGAGGAGCATATATAGAATAGAAGGGATATAAAAGTTATTTCTCAATACATTTCTTTGACACGGTCGTTTGTATGGCTACCAAAATTCCGATGTAAAAGTATAGCAGTATACTACATAGAGGATATACAATATTCTATACTCTACCTCAGTGATGAAGCAATACTGATAAAAAGAAAATAGTTTTAACATTTTTGTAAAGCTTTTGATTAAAATGTTCATAAATCCTGTGATCACACACCCAGCGCAACAATCAATCAGAACATAAACAGAAAACTGAAACATGAAAAAACATTTTCCTATACAATATTACATTAAGTTCTAGCTGCTTGATTTCTATCTCCTTTTAACAGTACACGATTAGTTGGGAGAATGAATACCCATTTAAACGAAAATACAGGATTAAAAGATAAAAGAACTATTCTGTTCTGTTCTGTTCAGTAAATTCTCAGCAGGAACAGTTCATCCGCAATATTTACATACCGACAAATAAAATCTTAGGGCTTTTACATCTACATGAAGAAATCAGGAAATAAAAGAGGAAAACTTACCGAGTAAGATGGATCACAGAATCAGCAAGCGCACACTTCACACACTAACTCCGACAGCGAACACGGCCGGCGATTTGATTTGCATTACCCAAGCGGTGAAGTGAGGTCGTCTAATTGTGCATTCCCCGGTGTGTAGTGAAAGTTTGAGAAAAAGCTCGAAACAGTCCATTGAGTTTGGGCAATCACTCAAAATGGTCCTTGAAATATACTCTAAAATACTAAATAGTCCTCATTGTTTTTAAAATTGGTGCACTTGTGATATGTATGTATGGAAAAAATCTGTATCAGCTAACGTTGACCATGACCACTCACACATGGTTTACCTATTTTTTTTCAATTATATCTTTATTTAATATTAGATAATTTCACTTTTACACTTTATTCTTTGTTTAATTTTATTTTAAATTATTAATATATCTGCTCCTTCACATCTACTTTTTTGAACTTTCTCTTCCATAGTTCCATTTCTAGTCTTCTTTCCCATATTTCGATTTATTTTAAATCTTCATTTTAAAAGTTATTTAATATATAATATAATTTTTTTTCTCTGATTTCACGTAAACTAAGTTAGATTTTGGAATATAAGTTTATGTAGTGATTATTATTTTTAATTATTACTTTTATTAAAGATTTTTTTTAATCAATTGCAGTATAGTACTGTACAATCAAAGCAAACAACAAAATTATCATTAAATAATAGTAAACAATATAATCAAAATATTGTATAATATTGTATTATATAGTACCATATCATACAGTATCATATATTATGAAACCACACGAAATTACCATCCAAAGGGTTACTTGCAGAAGTTTATTTCTGTTTTGATATAATTTTGTTATAGGCATTATTTATTTCAACTTGAGAGAAGTATTAAAAACACTTTTGAACTTGGAACAAATTATTATTTTCGTCCCTAAACTATTGATAGGCTTAAAAATACCCCTCAACTTGGCGAACTAAGCTTAAAAACATCCTCAAACTTGACACGAATTATTAGTTTCATTCCTAAACTATTAATAAGCTTAAAAACACCCTCAACTTAGCAAACCAAGCTTAGATACACCCCTCCATGTCACATGGCATAACAAGTGAGTACAATTTATTTAAAGTACGTGAAAGATTAAAAAAAGATCACATCAGCTTTAATTTTTTTTTCTAAAAAAAATAAAAAAAATTCTCTTCAATTTTTAATTATCAAGTACTAGAATACTCTTCTTCTTCTCATTTAATCTTTACTCCATTAATGACAACCTCAAAGGAAGATTTGTTTTTTTTTTTAATGTTCATTTTTAATTATTTGATTAATGATGACCACAAAGTACATACCAGTATACATAGATGAGTCAAATAATATTTTATATTAAATGGTAAAGCATGCTAGCTTAGCTCATAACTCATTGCACGATATTTATTCACTCTTTTTACCTCATGCCTAGCAAAAGAAGACCACGTCAAATTCATTTCGTTCACACACTTTTTTTTTTTCACAATGAGTTCTAAAATGACATAATACTTCATCTAGCCTTCGAGATGTGAGAAACCTCAAATAGAGATAGTTGCTACTATCTCTATAACTATAAATAAGAAAGTACAAAAAAATTGCAGGGACGAAATAAGGGATGAATCTTGAGAGTTCAAATGAATTTCTTCATCAAAAAATTAAAGAGAAAACTATTAAAAATACTTTTGAACTTGACACAAGTTATTAGTTTAATCTCTGAATTATTAACAGTCTTAAAAACATCCTTCAACTTGACTAACTAAACTAAAATACACCCCCGAACTACCACAAGTGTTAAAACACCCCTTAACGTGGCAAGAATTTAGGGGTATATCTCACTTTTGTTATAAGATCAGGGATGTATTTAAGTTCACTTAATCAAGTAAATGGGTGTTTTTAACACTATCAATAGTTTGGAGATGAAACTAATAATAATTCTTGCCACGTTTAGAAGTATTTTTAATATTTTTCTCAAAATTAAATTATACATATTCTATCAATTATTTATATATAAGTAGATGTCAAATTTACTCAATAAAATTTTTGGCTTCCAATAAAATAAATAAAGAGAGACAATACAAGCACATTTGAAAGTGCGAATGGTCTAATGACAACAAAGATATAATTGACAATAGCAAGGTTGGCAAATTGGCGTGCTGCTGTCTTCAAATTGCATGCTTATGCACAAAATTCAAAGCTATAAAAGCCTTACAATCTTTGAAAATGAAAGGAGAAAAAAGAGATTATTTTTTTGGACTCAAATATTTAAGTTTGAGCCAACAAAGAATATAACCATGGTGGTCCTCTTTCTCTTTCTCCATTGAATGTTACACAGTTTAAAACTTATTGGTTAATAGACTTCTGAAAAATGCTTGCTCTACTATATATCTGAAAAAGGATAATTGTGGCCCTTATGATCTTTCAGCATCAAGGTTTCATTGGATGCATGCTTGACACTTTCTTATGGATTTTCTAAATTGCTTTTGATGCTAATCAAGTCACCAATTATTATTAATCAACATTTTTGTTAACCAGTGAAACGTACGTATCTCTATGAGATACTGATAATATGCGTACGTACATTTTATCCTTCTTAGACCCTACTTGTGGGATCACTGGATATGCTGTTGTTAAACAATGAAATGTAACATATATATAAGTGAGATATACATTACTCATTTGGCCTTGAAAACATCTTCAAATTAAAACATTTGATCAATAACTATGTCTTTCTTCTTCTTGGGGGTTGTTTAGCTAGGTATTCACCCTAATATCCTTTTGCTCCTTCGAACTTTACTTTCATGTCATGCTTATCGTCTTATCAACAAACTGTTTTAAATGAATATATATAGCAACAATAACAACTTACGAAATAAATTTAGTTTCATATCATGTTCTACTACAAAAAATAATATATGCCATGATGAAACATTAATGAGCAAAGAAAATTCAACAAGTGGGATTAAGAAAAAGACCAACTATATGAAATTCTAAATATGAGAAAAAGAATTGGCAACAATAATAATGCATAATATATTTATATGAAAGTTGAAACTCAGCCATCTTACTATCATATGTTTGTTAGTTTTGACTAGGTTGACATGGACATGATTGGACAGGCTAACCTTAGCCAAATAAAGAATTCCTATGATCTTAGGAAACTTTAATTTCTTCTACATGTCATGAATTGCAAAGTACAACCATGTATCATAATATTGATTCTATAGGTTGGCGTGGGATGATTAAATGATTAATTATTTGTTAAGTACTTGTAAAATAACAAAAAAATAGTTACAATAATGATCACAGAATTAATGTTTGTTAGTTGTCAAATGTGAAGTACAAGTTGCATACCTATTGTTCATTCTTCATTGTATCTTATTGAAGCGTGGGATATTAACTCATTGGATAATTTTAATTACTTGTTTAAAGATCATTAAAAGTCTAAATCTTCTTTCTTACAACACCAATGTTAACGTCATCTTCTATAATGTCTTGTAATAGAATGTTTTGTCCGCATGATAACTTGCTTAATCTTGATTATAATTATTTTCTCCTGTTGAATTAGCAAAACAAACAATATGTAGAAGACAGTATAATGATCTTTATCTATATAGGGGGGAAAATGAAGAGGAAATTAACTACTCCATTTGTCTCATTTTAACCGTAGTTACAACTTCAAATTAAAAAAATTATTTATTTTAGAAACTCAAGATTAAAATACGCAATGATTTTCAATTATTATACAACTTAATAATATTAAATAAGTAGTTGCTTCTAATACTGCTAAATTCTACAAAAAAAATACTTAATTTATATAGATAACTCACTAGCTTTTTCTTATATTTATTTTTTTGTTAATAAAAAGTTAAAAAAAGTTAAGCAGACAGTTAAAAGAAGATGGAAAAGATTAGATGTATCGCGCCACACCGACTTCGACTAACATTTTCCACGCATATTGCCTTGCGCAATTATTATATTTGACTAGGATAAAATGATTTACTCCTAAGCATAAATGTAAGAACGTATATGACAGAGTATTTAACAAAAACTCATATATTAAGAAAAGAAAATAAGGGGTGTTTGATTTGAAGACATGTTGTATTGAAATTAGTCATTTTATTGTTCTTTTTCATTCATCTTTAGATTTGTCATTTTATTATGTTCAAAATAACATACATTGCATATTTTTTTAAAAGTTATTTATTTACGAATCTCCTCCTTATTTAATAAAAAAATGACTTGAGGGACCTTAGGAGTATTTTCTAAAAAAATTAATTTTATGTTCTTATCCCTAAATAACTAATCTTGATCCAGTTATTTTATCTTTTGACAAAAATAACTTATTTTAATTATTTAAGATAAGTTATCTTAAAATTAGTAAACCAAGACAGTGCAAAAATTTGATTTCAAAACTATCTATTTAACAATTTCCTAAGTGTTAAGAATATTCAATGAATTATTGGCATCAAACAAGTTTTTAATGAGTTTTGCTTATAGTATTTCCCACACTTCTTAAAAATAATAATCATATATTGGGAACTGTAGGGGACTTTGGTTCACTTCAACAATCGAACCCCATACTTAACATTTAGAAGTATGGGTTGATCTGACTTTTGGGTGGATTTTAGATCAAAATTAAAATTTAAATTATTAAAATAAAATTATATATAGTTTATATTTATCATTTTAATTATTATTGGGTTTTGATTTAGCTTTACAATTTTTAATCATAGATAAAAATGAAAGGAAGAATTCATTTAAAAAGAAAAATATTTAAAACAGCTAACATATTATGAATAAAACTCTAAAACTCACTCCTTTTTAACCTAGATAAGAAGAAACAGTGAGATTTTTAGTTCCACTAAAAATTGCCATATACGTGAAATCAACAAGGTAAATAATGTCTCCTTAAATTATGATTTATATTTATATGCGACATATGTATATTTATACCTTCACATATTAACTATTGTACGTGTAGTACTATTTGCTTTACATATATTAAGTTTATTCTCAATCTTTTTCCTCAACAATATAATAAAATTAAAATATACCTTTTTCACATGACAGACCAAAATATCGACATGTATTTTTGATAATTATCTAAGAAAATAAAGTGAAATAAGATAATGTCTAAAAATAAAAGAGAATTATTTTCATCTCTATCTCACTTTTTTCTTTTGTGAATAACATGTTCTCACTTTCCCTTCCCTTTTCTTATTCTCAAACAACAATAAGTAAAAACTTGAAATAAAAAAAGGATTGGAAAAAGACATTCTTCTTTGGTTGAAAGCTCCATATATGAAAAAGACCAACGATACAAATCGTTAGGTGAAAAATGTCAATGAAATTTGAAAAACAATTCACTCATAAACTTGGTTGGGTAACTTTTTGACATTAAAAAAATTAGCACACCAATAGGTACTAATTAATTAAATTACTGAAATAATATAAAAAGGTCCACTACTCTTGACTCTTGTTTCACTATTCCCAATAGCTGATCAAATTAATTTTATTTTTAATATTTTATTTTTACTTGTATAATTAGTACTTATAAATTATTTTCTAATATTTAATACAAATTATGGTAAGATGCGGCATTTTTGTCAAAGCTCGTGAGGCCCACTTTAGCTTTCACGCGTGCTCTTGTAGTCTGATCCAACGGTCACCAGCTCATCCGCATTATACGGAAAACTTTTCTCTCTCCTTAATCCAACGGCTCAGATTTTCCTCCTTTGACTCTTTCCTGTCTCTACCCCTGAGGCCCTAACTACTAGTAGTAGTCCCCTACAGCAACCCACCCCACCCCCGACCTCCTCTTCTCTCGCATATCCCAATAACAAACCACCAGCCTCTTCTTCAATATTTCCATCAGAGACCCACTTTCTTCCTCTCTAGAAACAAATTTCAGAAAATCTAGTGAAGAGACAACTAAAATCTTTTTTGATCTTCTTTTCTTCATTTGGGGTATGTTCAAAGTTCCTTCTTTTTCAGGATTTGTTGCTTTAATCTTTGAAAGTTGCCCCTTTTTGTTTTCTTGGTTTGATGTAGATTCTCTGTTGTTTCTGACTTTTGGGGTTTTATTTGCTGTTGGTGTTTCTGTTCTTGGTCTGATTTTTTATGGTTAGCCTTCTTGGTGGGTCAGTGAAAAAAAGGTAACTTTTGAGGTTTTCAGATTCAACATGGTTTCTTGTATTGAATTGATCTTATGCTTGTATTGATTCATCCTTGTGAAGTGTATAGATGTATCTGGATCTTTGTGTATTTCATAGAGGGTGATTCCTTTACTGAACTTTTGCATTTCTTTAGCATTTGTGATTTGGTGAGAATTAGAGTCCAAGGTTTGTTTTTTAGATTTCTTTGCTGTTTTAATGGGAGTCTCATTGGTATACACATGTTAATGAAGAGACAGCTTATTGGTATTGAGGAATTTTATGCTAACTTTAGTTGAAAGAAGATTAGCTTCTTCCTGAAGGAAGCTTTTTAAGTTCCACTTAATTTACATAAACTTCTAAAAAATGTTGGTAGCACAATTTGAGGTGAATCTGTTTATTGTATATTATTGACTTTTGATTCAAATATGAGCTATTTGTGTGCTTATTTTTGATATTTGGAGCTATGCTTGCTATCCTGACAGTGGCTTGGATTGAAGACTATAATATACTGCACTGGACCAATCAACATGCCGTGGTCGTTTTCTTCTCTGAGTTATTGTGTGAAGTGTGTGCGTTTGGTGGTATTCTTTCGCGTGATTCTGTAACCCATTTTACTTGGTGAGATAGCCTCTTTTATTACCTATATTATCTGTCTCTTCAGCCTTGAGCTTTTATCTGTCAGTATGTAAATATTGCACCTCTAAAGTAGAGGTAAGGTCTGCGTACTCTGTACCTTCCCTAGACTCCAATTTGTCGGACTATATTGGGAATGTTGTTGTTGTTGTAGTATGTAAATATTGTGGGTGAAGTGTTCCTGCTGAGGATTCATTTAAAAGAACAGTAATGCCCAAGAGATTAGAAAAACTGACTACTGCCAAAAAGTATGTAGAAGAATATAATTTAAGTTGGTTTGGCAATAGATAATTGGAAATTATAGTTGCATTACTTGAGAAATAAGCTGTGCTTGTATTGATGTTCTTTAATGTTTTACTCATTGTGCTTGTTTGGTGTGACAGATTGCGATCATTTTTTTTGATATTTTTTGAAACTCAAGTCCATTTGGAGGGTGAGAATGTACATTGGGATTACGTTGAAGAGATACAGAGCAGTTAAAGAAGCTGGTGAGATTAAAATGCATGTGGGGAGTGTTGCTTATTACCAATTGATGCTAGTTTGTCAGGTAATTATTCTTTTAGCTTCTCCTACACTTGTATCCAACTGAACTTGTATTATTAAAAGGAAAAAGAAACTACGCAACTAGAACTTAATTGAATGTTGTATGGCACGATGCTTTTTCATGTTTCAGTTTTTTATTTATGTTCTGACTGGTGTTCTGTGCCGGGTGCGTGATCTTCTACTCACATTCTTTTTAAAGACTTGGCTTAAACCTTTTTGAAAACGTTGACACTATTACCTATTTCTATCATATTGACTTCATCACTGAGGTTGAGTTCATAATATTGTATATCCTCAATGTAGTATACTGATATAGTTTCCATAGGCATCTTGAGATCCATACAAATGACCCCGTCTGTGTTGAGATGTAACTTTTGTATCCCTTCTATATATGCTCATCCTACCAAGTTTTTTGTGGTGGTTCCATTCAACCTCAAGAAAAGGAAAATAATTGGATTTTATCTTCTTGGCATATAGTTTCTTTGTTTTATTTTATTGTCTTGTATTTGTTCTAAATTTATGACAACCGAATAATATGGTTCTCTTTTTGGTTAAATTACAGGCCGAGTATTTCCGTCAGTTGCTTAAACCTGTAACGTAGTCTGGTCAAGCGAAAGTTTGGGGAGGTTGGGATTGCTTGCTTGTTGTTGCTTTTATTCAGCAAAGCCTGTGGAAGTTGGGATTTGTTGGTTCTCTTTCAGTGTATGAGAAATCAGAATGACCTCATTAAGCACTGGATGTGGTTACTGTTGATTGGAATAGTCAGTGCACTTTTACTACAACTAACACCTTGAACGTTACTCTCTTTTGTCTGTCCCTTTCATAACTCTTAGCTATTTTCGTATTTAAAAATTTCCAAGTGGAAAACGCATTTCTAGTACAGTTTATTGGTTCTTTTGACTTAGTTACTCATGCAGAGTAACTATCAATTTTCCCCTCAAAAGCCTTTTGTCTCTCTGGAAGACCAAATAGCTGGTGGTAATATATTCGATATTCCTGCTCCATCAGTCTTTGGTACAGCGGCACTTCCTACTGGTTTCAAATCTTCTGTGCCCTTTCATGGTTTCGAATTTCAGTCCTCTGAGGCATGCCCGAAAAATTTCATCATCTTTGATCAGACTGATTACCGTAGCCAGATCATGTACCACCCTGTCATGGCTTCCAAGTTTCCATATCCTGATTTGAATTTTAATTCAACTTTCTTCCAAGATGGCTTGGAGAGAAAAATTGCAAACAATGAGAATACTGAAGTTTCTTCATATTTGAAGGAAGATTCAGACGATATAGATGCATTGCTCAGCTCGGAAGGGGAAGAACATGAGGAATATGATGAAGAAGAGGTGAGCACTGCACGCACTGATGCAAACTATGGATGCAGTTCCCCTGAATCATACTCAAACTATGATTGTCAATCCAAAAAGAGCAGAACCTCTTCTTTCAGGAAGTCCTCTGGCAGTAGTACTAGCAATTGCAATGAGAGAAAACGCCGGAAACTTAAGAAGATGGTCAAGGCCTTAAAGGGAATCGTCCCTGGTGCCAGCAGGATGAATACTGTCACTGTTCTTGATGAAGCTGTCAGATACCTCAAGTCACTTAAGGTGGAAGTTCAGAAGCTTGGAGTTGAAAATTTGAAGACATTTGCTTGATCTCCTGTGTGGTTTGAGTAACTTCACTTCCTTTATCACCATCTCAAATGAAGTGATTATGAACCCTATTTATATCTTTTGCATATGTGAAGAACTTGTTATGCGTTCATCGCCTATGCTGTATTGCTGAGTTGCTGCTCTCGATGGGGTAAGGTAACATAGAATATGGTCCTTTGTCCTGTGATAGGACAATAAGTCTGCTGTACTAGCTAGCTGCTCTGTCTAGCTTCCACTAGTTGCAATTTGAATAATTCTCCTTATGGAGCTGGTATTTGTCATTGTTCTACTATGACTTTGATGGTTTTAGAGAAATGATTTGTTTAATGGATAATGGGTTGATGATTACACTTTATGCAAGCGTGTTATGTTCGAATCTTGAGTGTCCTTTTATTTTAATGTTTGCATGCTGTGATCTTTAGATTACTTTTTTGTCTGTTGGGAATCATGAGACATTGGGATTATGTCAATGCCATTTCTGCTGCTCCACTTGGCTAGTGCTGTTACTGTAAAGTGCATTACTTTTAGATTTGCTAATTTGGATGATATGATTATACCCTCAGAATTTTACTTGCAGATTGAAATGTTCTTATATTTACAAATTTTCTTATTTGTCCAATATGGAACATCAAAAGATAATATATAATTATTCTCTATTTTTCCCCGTATTTAGTCTTATTTATAACCAATATGAGTAATATGGTAAAATCAGTTATGTTTTTAGAAAATCAATAATTTTGTTTCCAGACCCTTAAAGGGCACTAATGCAATAATACTATGCTAAATTTTAGGATTATAATTTTGGTTTTGTGAAAAAAAAGATAATTTATTTTTAGTTTGCATATCCTGAAGGGTGTACTTTTTACTACTACACCCCAAAAGGGCATGTCAACAAGTATCAAAATAGGTCGACAAACATTGGGCCTCCCTTCCTTTCATTTGTTAATTGAATTATTTAAAAAATAAATAGGAGGAAAAGTAAGCTTCTGCTTTTTTGAAGCAAATTATTTATATTCATATATCTCTTTACATTTTATGTTCTTCTACTATTAAAATTTGGGCGTTGATGTCAGCACCTTGTATGGTATACCAATCGGATATACATATATCGATAGGATATCACAGAGCATTAAGCTCGGCCCTATATGATTTCGATACGATTGAGATTTATATCGTTGATTCGTCCAACAAAAAAGATAAGTGTGGCTGCCACTCATGACCCGTTTTGGATTGTGGCATGTAAACTACCACAACATGCATCCCTAATAAGATATCAAATCATTGTTTCACTTTATTGATATCTCAAATCTGCAGTTGGTTAGATAAACTTTTTATATATATATATATAATAATCAAATAACAATATACTTATTGAATTGTTGTGCGAATCAATTTGAACGGCATCTTATGCTTTTTCCAGAAGTGTTACTTGCTAGAGTACATGAAAAGCTTTTTAATAAATAAAAATGAAATAGTAAATTTAAAATATTGGAATAAGCTCATATAATTGTACAGTAAAACATAAATAATACTAATGACTTGACAATTTCATAAGCTTTGCATTAATATTTTTTTTAAACTTTTTTGATGGATTTATTTAAAAAGTAAATATATTATTAAAAAATAGTGTTTAAATATGAATGACAAAAAGTTCGACAGTTTCATAATTCTTACATTAATATTTTTCAATTTATTGATTTATTTATGAAAGGATAATGTATTTTATGAAAAAAAAAGGTTTTGCAATATGGATAAAAATGTTCATAAAAAGGTATGTCCTCATGAATAACGAAAAACAAATCAACATTTCGTTTTGTAATTTTTTTTTTTTTTTAAAAAAAAAAACTTATTGCAATGTAAGGGAGGATAGAAATAACAAGAGGTTTGAATAGGCTTCTTTTAAGTCACATTACAAATTAATTAGATGTAGATTTACATTTCTAAATTTTAGTCACAATACGGTTGATCCTCTTAATCGGGTGGGGTAAAATCAAATTAATTTATTTAATTTTTTAGTTATTAAATTGAAACTAAACAAAATATAATTCATAACGTTTGATTTTTCTTAAATATCCTCACTTATCCTCTAGTGTAGCTTGAACCTTCAACCTGCTTGTTGATAATAAGGAACCTCAATTACTTGAAGAAGCCCCGCTTATCTATTAATAATATCTATTTTGCAGGGGTGGTTCAAGAATGTTCATGACCTGAAGCCAAAATTTAATTTGAGACCTTAAAAGAAAAATTTGATATAATTTATTTTAATTTTTTTGTGTGACTGATTTTATTTTCAATTAATAATATAATCAATCATAAGAGAAATTCATAAAATATAAATAATTAAAAATAGCAAAATTTTTATGAAAAATAGGATAATTTTATATTTAAAAAAATTAAAAATCTAATATCAAATATAATATTTCACCATTTTAATATAATTATAGTAATACTTAAAATGCAAAAAAATCAAAAGTATTGTCATATTTAATACATTCACATTTTTCAAGACTTCAACCTTGTAATACTTTGTATATCTTAATTTAATCACATTCTTGAGCTCTTATGTTTTATCGAATATGAATATTATATATCTTTTAATGTAAACTATAGCTTAATCAATATTTAAATTCAGAGAAATAAAAGAAGAGGAGAAAGAGTATAGAAAATGAATGGAGAAAAGAGAAGAAGAGAAAAAGGTCTTTGGATTCTTAACAAATCCAAAAAGAAACTTTAAGAGTTAGTTAAAATAAATATATTCAAATCAACCTTTTCAATACATAGTTTAAATGATGATGCCAATCAAATAATTTTACTATTTTTGTTAAGTAAGAAACTAGTACGGACTAAATCTTTTACTCTAAAGTACTCAACACTATTTAAATACTAAATCTCTATATTATCAAGAGACTAAAATTGGGCCCCAAAACATTATGGGCCTAAAGCGGACGCTTGACCTGGCTTACCCTTGGGCCGGCCTTGTTATTATGGAGATATGTAATCAATTTAATATATAAAAGTTGTTATTTTATATAGTTATGTTACCCTGTTCCAATTTAGTTCAAGCACTTATATTTGTTTAATAACGACCCTAACTAGCTCCTGTTCATTGATCAGCCAAGCTCAAAATTTGCAATTATCATAGCCTGCAAATTAAACCCAAAACATGACAAGGATTAAAACATCAATTACGTACTTAATAGGAACTCTCTTGTAGTAATTAATAAAAAAGAAAAAAGAAGAAGAGGTGAATTATTACTTGGACCAGTGATGGTGATGAGAGCGCTGCTTCTGAACCAACCAGAAATAGGTTTTGGGTTTGACCGATGGTGATTGATACGAGCTTCACACAAGAAACACATAATGCATGTGAGATGCACGTGAGACACATATTCCACGTACGAGATATATGTGCAACAGAATTTACTTAATACTTAACTTTCAACCATCAATTACATGAAATCGTCCAAAATAATTAATCTTTATACACTTATACTCACTACCTTAAATTTACCTACATCATCATGCTTTATGATCATAAAAATCGGACCAAACTAGCATTAAGAATACACCTACAATAACAAACATCTGTGAAAGAACATTAAAAAATGAAAAAAAAGTCATTGTCTTGAGAATCAATATCAATTAGTGGTACTTAATTATTTGCGTCTTACCATTTTGTACCGAAGGAATTTGGATTGGGTCATGCATATGGGTCAACCTATATGCATATTAATATTTAAAAGTAATATATTTGATATATTTATTTAAATATTATTAAAGGAAAAGAGACACAACTATTTGAAAATTAAGTTGTGACCCTTTAGAATTATAAAAAAGCTTTCAGAAGAAAAGTAACGTAACTTTTCTGAGATTTTTTGAAGTTTTCTTCTCCAAAAGTGTTGGATCTTTGCAGTTTTCTTCTCCAAAAGTGTTGGAACTAAATCTGTAACACGATACGATTTTAGGCTGTGACTATTTCGGTGTAGTTCGTATTTATATACATGTGATTGCACTAATTAATTAGTGAAACAATATTCAA
This sequence comes from Solanum medicagineum, assembly GCA_026153255.1. Taxonomy (NCBI): domain Eukaryota; kingdom Viridiplantae; phylum Streptophyta; class Magnoliopsida; order Solanales; family Solanaceae; genus Solanum; species Solanum medicagineum. Next base: position 12,736,662 of record JAPFFP010000046.1, read on the forward strand.
TGATTCTGCAAACTGATAATGTGAATTGAATTGTTAGTGAGCCAATTATTCTTAGCCAAAAGGTTCAGTTTGGATATTTCAGATTTAGGTACAATTATATATAACAAATTATGCTAATTAAAGCATTATATTTTCGCCTATCTAACATCTTAAAATGAGCAAATAAAAAATAAAATAAAAATTAGCAAAAATGAGTTATTACAGCTTGGATCAATGATGGTGAGGAGAGCACTGCTTCTAAACCAACAAGAAATGGGTTTGGGGTTTGGTCGTTAGTACAAATTCATAACAACTGAGGCATAGTTAATAACAGTATTAAGATTAAAACAGGATTCATCGAGTTTAATTAAAGAGTATTATTCCCTGCTCATCACACACAAATTGGATATTATATATCTTTCAACTGTTCCTCCGAAGTTGAAGGTTTTGGAACACATAACTATTGGGACCGCGCGTACTCACACCCTTATGCCACATTAGTATGATATTGTCACACCCTAATGCCACATTAATATGATATTGTCGTTTAGCCTCCAGTTGGATTCAAACTCTGAACATACCCTAATGTCACATTAGTATGATATTGTCACACTCTAATGCCACATTAATATGATATTGTGGTTTAGCCTCCAGTTGGATTCAAACTCTGGACATCAGAGTAGGAATCCTACAACCCTTGAACCACTAAACCAAGTCTTCACCTTATGTCAAGAGGCGTCAAATTTAACATATATATATACGTATAAAATCAAAATTGGACTGTAATTTTTCGACAAAGGGGTGTCGCTTGACACGCCTCGGCATAGGGTAGATCCACTCGTGGGTTCAACCTTATATCTTGGTCATTTGCTCTCTCCACAATCGATGTGGGAGGAGTTTGCATCTCAACAACAACTACAACACATTGCAAGCAAATTTACTTATTTCATTCTTAATCAATGATAAAATAGTCACAAGTATGTTGGAATTGACTTGATCCATGTGTTCCATTGCTTGTTCAAGACCCGCAGATAAATTAATTAGAACAAGTTCATATATGAATGTGATGAAGAAGAAGAAAAAGAAATCATACCGTGCTAACTGAAATGAGAAGATGGAGGATCGGAAGGACAAATGAGCACTGATACACCATGGTTACCTGTAAAGTATAGTGAATCCAAAGACCTATTTATATGAGAAAGAATAAAAGTGGTCAGTACTTTGCAATAATCAATTTTAAATTTCAATATTTTGGGGATGAAATTAAATAACAACAAGTGTCGTAGAGACAACATTCAGCAAAATCTGCTAAATTTTCATGGTGTTGTTTCTCTTTCATTGAATGTCCACCTAACTTCACACTCCTAAAGAAATATGAGTATTATGATAAGTATTTTAACAAAGTAGAACTTTCATCTTTTGTACAACACATTTTACCCTCTAGATCAAACATATGTATTTGTGTAGTAGTAAAACACCTGAGATGCACTTAAGACGCACATGTCACGTACGAGATGCATCCGCAACACATATGAATATTGATTTTATTCAATATACTTCATACATTTATTTAACGATTGGCTTTAAATCATAAATTACATAGAATCGTCCGAAATAGTTAATACTCACTTGACAACACACGTATGCAGTCCATAGTGTATTGTTGTCTTGTGCTCAATTAGTAACTTTGTCATTGATCGATCGGAACATGAAGAAGGTGTAGAAAAATTTCTTCAAAGACAACGAAGATGTTTGTTGAGGTATTAGACAACTATTAGAATGGTCTGTGAATAGGATTTCTGAATTTCTTTGTTTTTTTATACTTTGGAATTAAACTGGTACTCAAAGGCACACAACTCTGCAAATTAACTTGATATTTCATATTATAGTTCAGATAGTACTTATAAATATCATTCCCTTAAAATAATTGATGCATTACGTTTTTATTCTTTTGCAGTGAGTAGAACTAACTGCGTACTCTGTGAAATTCTGAAATGCATTGTAGCCAAGATGATGTTAGGGCAATCTGAATCTGCAAATCTGCAGGAAGAAGAAGAAGATGAAGATGGAAGAACTTGTGTTCTTCTTTAGAGAGAGGTTAGAGAGAAGGAGAGAGAATGTTGAGAGAGAGAGAGTATGTTAAGAGAGAGAGAGTTTTTTCATGGTAACACCCTAAAATTGGGTAACCTCCACGGCGACAAAATTATATATATTAATGATATTCGGATATTTACAATTACACAGAATACAAGTATACACAGAAAATAAACAAGAGATTTATCAGGCTCCACTACCTAACAGATGATGCATAGTTTCTATTCACACACACATTTATCCCAGTAAAAGAAATATTAGTATTGTCATATGAAAGGTTTTATTTCGTGTAGACAAAAGTATTTTTCAACATATTTTAACATCAAAATCAGCTCCTGTCACCGACTTCCCAAGCTCAAAATTTGCAATTATCATAGCTTGCAAATTAAAATGAAAACATGAAAAGGAAGAAAAACGATTAGGTACTTAATAAAAACTCTCTTGTAGTAATTAAAACAGAAAAGATGAGTTATTACTTGGATCAGTGAAGGTGATGAGAGCACTGTTTCTAAATCAAGAAGAAATGAGTTTTGGATTTGAGCGATAGTACATTTCGTAACAACTAAGGCTTGGTTAATAGTAGTATCAGGGTTAAAATAGGATCCACTAGGTTTAATCAGGAAGTATGCCATTGGGTGTATCAATCTTATGGACGGAAGCTATTTTTGCACATGGTAAGAAGATGTAGTTATATGCTTGTTTGTCTTCCCCTTCTCAACAACTCTGCTGTTTCATCTCTTTCTGTGATCAAATAAGCTGTAATTTTCTTTAATATGCATCCAGTATATCAGAAAATTACAAGCAAAAGGAATTTAAAAAAAGAGGTTGCTCCTGAACAGTGATCCTCCTATATGCCTTCAAAGGAGCTAACAAAGAAAAAAAGCCGATCAAATTTTTTTTGGTCCGATTTGTACTCCAGCAACAAATGTTTGTAAGACATCTATACTTCAAAACATGAATAGGAGAAGTGATTCCTTTGAAGCATCTGCTATTCCTTTCTAGCCATAGGCACCAAAAGTTAGAAGCTGGAACAGTCTACAATAGCTTTTTGATAGTGCTCCTTAGATTCTGTTGTCCCCAACTTCTGTATTCTTCTCTGATGCTATAAGCATAAACCACTGAATGCGAAAGAACAGAGGCATATTCCATGTATCATCTGCAACTGGGCAATGCAAAAACAAATGGCGAGCTGTAGGCAGGAAAGAGAAAATAGAGCGATTGGTAAGCTGACCCTACAAGGAATTCTTTAGTTTCAGTTTCGTGGGAAGAAGAAGGGGGATTCGAATCGCCTATTTTTCCCCTTCTTTTTCCGGCTAGCTCTAGCCCTAGTAGAGGTCCGAATAGACTAGACTATAAGGGCCAGCGTCCAAGGACCTGCCAGACCGCTGATCTCACTTAAGCACTCGAGTCCTCAGAATTTTGCAGGCATTGGTAGCATCTGCTGCTAAGGGAGAAGCCCCTTCTAATTAAATTTTTATGTGTCAGAAGACCTCCTTTCAGGAGTTTCCTAGCTGAAGTAAGCCACTTTGGTTGGGATTTTGACTTTCCAAACTATTTTTTATGGCCTTTCATCAATGATTTGATGTTCATGTGCATGTGCTTATTGCATTCTTTAACAGAGAACACCTCTTTCCCACTGTAGTTCCATAGAATCCTGTCTTGCTTGCCTGGGTCCTGATGAACTCCGTATCTTGTAGGTAGAGCTGCTAATTCCTCCATTTCCCAATAATAAAAACTTCTCCTCAAGGATAGGCTCCAATTATTTTCTTCTCTAAATTACTTCACTGTAGCCTGTGGGGATGATGCCAAAACGAACAGATTTTGGAATTCCTCCTGCGAAGAGTGATTTCCTAGCCATTTATCTCACCATTCCCAGCCTTCCATTTTGTGTATTTCTTCCCAAAGTTGGTGTATTTCAAGGGCCAACATCACGGGGAGATCAGGAGACTTAGTTTCCCAACAGCTTCTTTTTCCACATTTTGCTTTTGTAATCTTCCTTCAGAAAGCATCATATTGTGTACAGTACCTCCACAGCCATTTCATAAGCAAACATTTATTATGTACCACAAAGCTTCTTACTCCAAAACCTACCCATTGTTTGGGTGATAGCGCTGGATTCTATTTGACCAAGTGGAACTTCTGTTGAGTCTGCATCACTCCTATAAGTTGTTCTTCCTGATCTATCCAACTTCTTTAACACCTTAAAAGAGGGAGGAAATAGAGACATAAAGTAGGCTATCCAACATACTACCTATCAATGTCATCCTGCTAACCATGGAGAGGTCTTATCACTTATGCCAGCTTGCCAACATGTTTTCCAATTTTTCACAATTCCTTGCCGTACCCCTGCGACATACATTTGGCACCAAGAGGTAGGCCCAACTTCAAGTATGTAGTTAAAAAACAAGCAGTTCTGCATCCTAGGATCTCAGCCAGCTCCAAAATATTGACAACATTATTAACTGTTGCACCTCTATATGCCATCTTTTTGGAATTTGGGTCACTTCCCTTTGTATATGGACTCACAGCATGTGCATGTCAGTGTTGCCTTGTATTTCACAGTTCACTAAATTATAGGATGTGCATAACCTGAAGCAGGCTATAGTGAGTAGAAACAGTCAATCTTTTGAATATACCCGATATTGAAAATGGTAATAACGTGGTATCCATATGTTTGTCTCTCTTCCCCCTCCAGATTAATTCTACTGTTGCATCTCTATTGCAGCAATTTTCAATTGATCTTTGAATAGAGCAACTGAAGTATGCAACTATCTTACATCTGAGCTCTTTCAGTTGAGTCTTAGAAAGGGTTTGGCAGATTTTCCTTTGCAGGACCTGTCAGATTAAAATACAATCCTAATTAAAATACTCTAATTCTTTTTTAGGTAATCTAATACTTGTATTTTCCTCCTTAGGTTTACTAAAGACTTGTATGCAAATCTAGTCTCATAGAACTCCTAAATTGCCTTACAACAACAACAACATACCCTGTGAAATTCCACTAAGTGGAGTCTGAGTAAGGTGGAGTATATGCAGACCTTACGACTACCCCGTGAAGGTAGAGAGATTGTTTCTGAAAGTCCCTCGGCTCAAAGTACATCAAACTCAAGTAAAAGAAGAAGAAAACAATGAAGAAGGCATAGCAGTTAATAAGAAAAGTAGTGTAAAGTCTACGAGAAAGAACAATAGCAACAACAAAATAGTGTGATAATTGAAACACAATAAACAACATATGACCAGAACTATAAGTGTACGACTAGTACTACGACAGGCATTAACAAGCCTAAACCTTCGCAAGACAAGACAACACTCTACTCCTAGGTTACCTTAAGAGTCCAATTATTCAATATTGAATAAAATAAGCTTGAAAAAAACCCTTCAGGTGGCCGAGTGGTTTGGGCTTGGGACTTCCATGTTGAAGGTCTCAAGGTCGAAACGCCTTGTCAACGAAAGCAAAGGATTTGCCTTTTGGGTCGAGCTTGTCATACCGAGCTTGCCCCGTGCGGGTTACCTCTCTTATGTGCTTTGTGAGCTATAAATAGGAGGAGGAGTTTTACCCTGTGCGCACCCAAAGGGTAGCGGTTGTGGGTTTCCCTTGTCATAAAAAAAAGCCTGAATACATTAGTTAATTGGTTGCTTGAAGTTTGTCCGAGAACGGAAGGTTCAGCCAAGATATCACCAAATCAGTAGATATTGACTTGCTGGTTTCAGAGGCGTGCTGATTTTATTTTACATACCATTTATTCAAATCTAGAAAGTTAGGAAAGTTAATCGTAGGGTTATCTGTGATTCAGTAGCAGTTTTCGCTTCTAGTATTTTGATCTTCATCTTCATTCTTCTATAATAAGAAAATGTGTGCATCATTCTTCGACTGGAAGTAATCAAAGAGTTCTCCTTAAAAATATTTCTCTTTCTCATGGTATGAAAGCTTTAGTTGCTCTTTGCTGTCCCTTTCTATAGAGGTTGGTATGTTGTCCACCGTGAGAAGTTCCATCTGAGTCTTCACATGCAATCTTAGGAAAAACCAATGTCCAAAACCTGTCCAGATTACGATCATACCATTCATGAAGTGAACTTCCTACAATCTTGACAATTTTATAAACACCAAGCAATTCATGCTGAGAAAGGTCTCGATCAAGGCACTGGCCTTCTGCTTTCTTGTTAACTCTTCCATATTGGTTGAGGGACACATATGACCTTGGACAATCAACACCTTATGAGCGCTTTTTGGGGTTGAGTTATGCTCAAGGTCCATTTTTTAACATGATATCACAGCCAGACCAATTTCATTTCTTTTTTATCCAATCTTGGTACCACATATCAAGTTACCCATGCTCTAATGTCCATCTTTTGTATTAAGTGCCCCTACTAAACTATAAACATTGAAAAGGAGACTTGCTGGTGATATCAAGGACTTGGGGATGTTCAAAGATATCCTCATGATGGAGTCCCTAGGTCTAATGAAGGTAAATATGTGAGTCAATGGCCATATGTGTATGACTTGCTTACTGAAACAAGTTGGTTGCAAAGCTGCTGAAACACCGGTTGAGCTTAAAGTTACAATCTGTCAATATCTAGGATGTGGTGGGAGCGATACTAAAAGCTTGTTGAAAATAGTAAATTTGTTCCATACACGCCCAAAAATAACTTCTGCTGTAATCTTGGTGAGTCAATTCATGCATTCACTTATGGTGTGTGCAAACTGTGCGATACTTGTAAGTTGCAAGGGACTCGTGGAAAAGGCTAGTTATTTAAGATATGGACATCTATGAACTGAAGTCTATGCTGATGTAGATTTGGGATAACTAATATTAGATCCAAATCTGGTTTGTAACCTTTGTTAGAGAAAATCTTGTGAGTTGTGAGTACTAAACAATATATGGTGGCCGGATGCCCAGAAGTTGTGCAATGGTTGAATTTAGTCTAGTTTTTCATGTGGTTTGTGAAATGGTGAAATAAACAATTCTTAGAAGTTTCGGAGATTTTCAATATTCTCCTCTGTAAGTATATTGCAATAATAAAACAACACTTTATTGTGTATAATCTGGTTATTCATCACAGAACAAAACATGTGGAAGTGAATAGGCACTTCAGTCAAGAAAGACTTGATAATGGGCTGTCTTGTATGCCATACCTACCAACTACTTTCAGATTACTAGTTTACTTACTATAGGTGTACAAAAGAAGCAAATCGACAGCTTGATAAGCATGCTGGCAATGAAGCTATTCTCAAGCTGGTTGGGTGGAGAACAGAAGATTCATCTAGGATATTACTAGTAGCTATATTAGAGTACTATCACGCCTCGAGCATACACCCTAGGTTTGGCCGACACTTGGAAACTATTGTTGGTCCCAAACGAACCCTTTGGCTTGGCTAACTCACTTAGAAGACTCAAGCAATTTTAAAGCTAACTCAAGCGGGAAACCCAAACATCATCGTGAATGTGATGATAGATTTGAAATATTCAACTCATAAATAGCTCAATGTCATATAATATTTTATTTTTCAAAAACAAATCTGAAAGGAACATTTGACTCCACTCTGACTTGGTCTATGAAGCCTCTAACTATTCATAAAAAGGTGCCGCAACAAGCCCGCGACTACCTCAAAAGAACTGCAAAAATAAAAAAGCAAATTGAAATAAAGGATCTCCTTGGAGGCAAGGAGGTCTCACCACTATTTGGAAAGAATAGATCTTCAATGACGCGCATGTTGAGGATCTTTAACACCTGTATCTGCATCATAAAATGATGCACGTCGAATGACATCAGTACATAAAATGTATGATATGTAAAATGGTTGAAAGAAACTAAGAATAGTCATCTAAAAAATAAACCATGTATGTTTTAAGAGTAAAACAATGCTTTGTAAATAAACTCAAGTAAATGCAATCACAATAAAATAATATTCTTTACTTTTGGGGAGTTTCTTTAACCAACAACCATCATTGATGAGCAAGTGATGATACAACGAACTGTAGTCATTGCCATAGCCGTCCAATGCCTTGCCAGAGCAAGGGATGCAGTGTCACTGCATTCATAATAAAAGTCTCTTTTAGGACAAGGATCTGCTCGAACCGATGGCACGATCCCGTCCTACATTGACTATGTAGTTTATGGGTTTGAGTTGCCTCTACTCTTATTCAAATCGGTTCTCAATACTTCTCCCAAAATTAATTCATTATGCTCATATAGCCCAATTAAAATGCTCGAAATCATCTCGTCTAGTCTCATTGGACTCTACTCAAAACTCAATCTCTCCTCAATTCATCATGTTCTTTTATTAAGACAAAATCTTTTAAAAATTTACTCGCATTTCATTAAAACTCTTTCTCAAAAACATCATTTATGCTCAACTCTCATCCACATTTAGACTCGGTAAAATAATGCATAAAGTCATTGCCATCTATTTCTGGGACACTTTTGTTTTCCTAAAACTCATATTTTACATCAACGCATGAAAACTATTATCATTAATTCTAAATTATGCATAATGAAAACTATGATCATCAACTCAAGTAAGGTTCATGTGAAACTAGGCGTGGATAGCAATTCAAGAATAAAATTTATATGTATAAACACAATCTCTGATAGAAATCATAACTCATTCGAAAACCCAAAGGAATTAGGGCTAAACTCAACATGGAATTTAGATGTAGGGCGCATGGACGAATTCAATCTAACGCTATGAATAGCCTTACATGGAATATCATTCATTGTCTAGGCAAAACTCGAAGAACTTGGTTGAAACTCTTGAACTCTAGCTTTTCTCCTCTATGCTTCTTGCTATCAAAATATTCTAAGTGTTGATGAGAGAAAACAATTGATACGAGGCTTAATTTAGTCCCAAAACATCAAGACTTTGATTGGTAAAGGGTGAAAAAGACAGAAATATCCCTCATTAAAACTGTCATGGGCTGTCTACAAGTCATTCTATGGACCTTATAAGTTTCTATGGGTCGTCGAAGACCCTTTGTAGAAACAAGGGCGTCTGGGTTTTGGGTTTATGATTGACTTTCTATGGGTCGTCCTGCTAGTTTGTAGAAAAAGTAATGAGACTTTAGGGCCTGTGGACTTTCAGTCTATGGGACTGATGTCGCCCAAGTTACACCTCCTTTTTTAGGCTAAAATGGTCGTTGTTAAGATATAGAACCTAACCAAGGTTAGGGTCGAACCCACAAGGAATATGGTAGACTTAGAAGAATTCAATTGCAATTCGGGTTTATTAACCACTTATCTCCCCGGGGGGGGGGGGGGAGTTTATAATTACAAGTAAAAATAACTTTAAACTAAAACAAGTGTTTAACCAATATGAAGAGAAACTAGGGCATTGTGTTCTCCATGATAGCCGAATTCTTTTCAAGTGTTGTAGCATGCAGAACGGTAAGTTATGGTCACCATACCCTTTGGCCCAGGCGAGAGGCGGATTTCACTACGTGATTTGGTCCATCCCCGCAGTGTGACATCACTAACCCTTACGTATTGTCTCAGTACAACCTCCCCTTGGCCCAATTCAGTTTATTAGACGAGAAACATCGATCGAATCCTGTTAATTAATCTCTTTTGCTATTCATTACTACTTTGGCCCAGTCAGTAACACTAGGCGGGTTATAATATTAGCAACCATTAGAAATCATTCAAAATAAAGAGAATTAATTAATACATGCATGTACACTTTTCAAGAATTACGAATTATCTGGTTTTACCTTGTTAGTCTTCATGGTTCCCACAACCCTAGTTGTGGATTTAGCTTCTCATGATATTTGTAAATGCAAGACTCATGAATTTGAATAACATAATTGAGCACTTACACAATTGAATTAAGCACAAGTAAATCCAAAACTTCAATGGGAATCACAAGATTGTAATTAGAAGATGAAATTAAAGTTTACAAGTGTTTTTCAAACTCTCCAATGTTTTTCTCTACTGTCTCTCGCTGCTCCTCTAAGAAAAATAACCTAAAAACCTATTTATAATGTTTAAAATACAAATCCAAAACAAAACAGGATAATTGGGTCGACAAGCTCCAGGAGGTGCTCTATGGGCCGTATAGTGATTTTTACGACTCGTTGTCGGGCTTTCATAAACTGTTGCTGTAATTCTGGACTTGGATTCTACGACACCTCTCTACGGCCCATAAAAGGTTCTGTGATTCGTAGGGGTTTTGGTCTGATGGAATTTAGAAAGTCCTCAGTCTCTGGTCCTCAGGGTACGAGACTAGGTCTACGGCTCATCAGCATGTTCCTAGACCAAACTTCAGAAATCCACCCTTCACTGGAATTTCGCATGAAACTTCTTTCACGGCCCGTAGAATACTCTACGGCTCGTAAAGGGTCTCGTGGATCCTCAAAATCAATAACTTCTACATATTTTGCCCAAACATTGTGCCAAACATAAAACCACATCAAACCTACTAACATCATATTGAGAACACACAAAGTTCTAAGTTTTAAGCATTAAAAGTGGTGTATTTTGACAGCACATCAGCGACCCCCTTTTCGGGTCCACCATAGAAAGGATGTTGGGCCTTTGGGGGTTCGGGACTTTCAGTGTACGGACCCCATCTACGGTCCATAAGTCCTGCCTACTCAGATATTCTGAGTCTCTGAATGCCACCTAAGAATGTCAACTATGGCCCGTAGAAACTTCTACGAGCCGCAGAATCCGTCTGTAAAAAGAGTTCTAGGTACTCAAAATTTCACCAAGTGTCGAGGGGACCTACGAGTCCAACTTACAGTCTGTAGTACCTTCTACGGGCCTTAAAAGTCCCTTGTGGTCACTGGACAGTGCCTTCTGGAATTTTCCAATGCTTTGTGGTGTTACATATACATTGTTTGCTTGCTGTATTATTCTGCACAGATTTACACAAATCTTGTAGATTGGGATAGTTCCTCATAGGTTAGCTTGTCCGGTTAGCTCCTTGTATTTTTCTTTTTTCCTCCATCAGAAGTAGTTATGTACTGCATTCTTTTACTTGAAGCAGTCAAAAGTTCTCTTCATAGTTATTTCTCTCATAAATCTTAAATTTGCATTAATTTACTCACATTTTAGTATGACATAATGACATTCTCAGGAAATAATATTTTATTCATACTTGGGTTGGGATCTGTATTAATACCTCTATGATGTCAATTTTGCAATGTGGTTTCTTGTTCAGAAGGAACTCCTTTTAATCATGATTCCTTTTCTTTTAATCTCAGGATAAGCACAGAATTGTTCTTGTTTGTACTAATTTCTTCATGGATTTACTCATGTTCCTCCTGTCTGTGATTCCTTCTACATCTTGATTCTTCTACTTCTGAAGAGAAGGTGAGTGATAAATTAAACTCTTAATTTGATTGGTTAATTTGTTTTCAGATATTGCTATCCAATGCGGAGCTGGCTAGACTTAGCAAGGATCTAGTATGTAGCTTTTTCCCTATGATATGTTGTTCTGACCTCATAATTCATCTCACTGACTAATGCTGTCCATTTTGCAGGCAATACTACGATGTGATCTTCCATCCTACATGGTTCCTTTTGCCCCTGATGACTTGATATTTGAGAAACCAGAGGTGACTCAATCTTAATGTTTGCCGCTCTTCCTCTATAAATCTAAATGCTGTCTAATCTTAATGTTTGCCGCTCTTCCTCTATAAATCTAAATGCTGTTTATGATTGTGTACAACTCAGCAATTCGCTTAGAATCAATGTCCTAGAAGTATCTCCATGTTCGTTGATTTTAAAAGCTATTTAAGTGTTGACTAGAGTTTCAACATCCAACCATACAAGTTTGCACTGCTTAGTGGTGGGTGGCAAATAGCAAAGTGGTTTTCCTAATTCCTAGAATGAGGACAGGGCACTCCATAGAGTTGGACTTCTAAATCTGTTGCACCATATATCTAATATAAATGTAGTTATTGATTGGAAGGGTATGTTGGCCTTCTCGCCCAAATTTGGTGGAAAATATTTTTCAGCCTATGGATGCTCCTTGAAGGTTAAAAAATTTGATTTGTAATATGATTTCACATTGGTCAATGGTACATGTTCCACATCAATCAATGGCAAATTTATAGGCCAAATTATGGGGCACGTGAATCCATGGTCATTTCGCAAAATTAGGTATTTTATTCATATATGTTTTCTAAAATTGGTACTCCTTTTAAAAAACAATGACCTGCTTGTCCTTTTGGTCTGTTTAAAAAAGAATGACTCTTTCTTTTCTTTGCAACACTTTAATTTCAGCTTCCACATGACATGTTTAAGGCCACATTTTGGTACATTTGACATTACTTTGATTTAGGACTTCGCATGATTGTATAGTCTTCTTTATTTTTTTTAAAACTCCTTGCCAAGTCAAATTAGGCCATTCTTTTTGAAACGGAGGGAGTATAATATTATCTGTTGGCTTCCATGTTAGAAGAAGGTCAGATGGTGCACGAGTTGTTTACCTAGAGGATTCAGGATCAATTCCCATTGTAGACAATTTTTTCCTTATCTTTTAGTGGTGCACCTGTGTTCTAGAAATCCTAGAGTTGCTTCTGTCCACATCAATGAACTGCAAGGTCCTCACTGATAGCAGCTTGAGCAGTCCATACCTTTAAAAGCACCTTGTGTTCCTCAGTGTTTGTTATGAGAGTTTTGATTAGGCTGATGCCTGAACCTTGTGATGGCTGATTCCATTTTCCAAGTTGGCTCTATGTCCGTTGATAGCTTATTCCTATGAGTGTGTATATTATATTGAAGCTTGAATTTATATAGTTGGTAACAAGCATTAGAAAATCTTTTAGGAACTTGTCAAATTATAAAACTAGTGCTGATGCTTAAATTTTTGCTACAATCTGAAAGCTGAGGTTTCTGATGCAGGATGGCGGGGAGAAATTTACTAGCCTCTTAACGGCTATTAGTGCTTATGCTGAAGGATTTTCTGCAGATAACATAATTAGAAGAGCTTTGTATTTGTGGAAAAAACTTGAGAAGCAAAATGCAGCTACCATCCACCAAAAAGTTGTATCAGCTTGATAAGAGACTCGAGTCCAGAAAACTAATGATGATGTAAAAGAGTTCCCAGTTCTGTCTATAGCTTTTTGGTTGTACTTATTTTATATTGAGATATTAGAGTAGTTTAGCAGTGTAATTGTTATAATTGCTTAACACTAAAGGGCATATCTGTAATTGTCTAAACCAGTTAGGGAAGATACATTGGATGTGTAACTAATCGTCTGATTTGGCTGTGCATTTACGCGTCTTTTAGAATCAATACAATGAGCCATCTCTTCTTCAAACTTTGTGCAACTCCTAAAGGTTGTAAATTGATTGCATGCAAATGATTCTTCATTTCTCAACTAGAATAGCTGCAGTTGACATGGTATCGTAGTCACTGTTTATCTCATATATTGTTTCATCTGATGTTGGGGAAAATGACTTTCTTAGTGGAAGTAGAGAGTTTATTTTTTTAATGAATAAAATAACTCTCTTAGTTGAAGTAGGAAAATGTAATATCCCGTAAGTTAAAAAGTTGGAACAAGGAAGAAAAATACAAAAAATGCACATTGGTAGGTTCTACGAGGCCCAACTATGGCCTATAGATGGAACTATGGGTTGTAGAAGAGCTATATTGAACTTGGAAAATTTTTAGGAAGTTTGATGAACCACGAGGTGCAATGTATGAATCGTGGATGATGGAAAATGATGGGGTGAAAATTTAGTCTTGGAACTTGAACCACAAACCAACAGGACGAGCCCGTAAATAGGAAATATGGGTTGTGGAATGCCCCAACACTTGGAATATTTTGAAAATTTATGGGCTATCTAGGAGATGGGTCTTACAACCTGTAAAAACTTTTACGGGTTGCATGAAAATGAGGTATCGTATTTGAGTACAAATTTCAAAATTTTAGTATTTGAATGGCGATCATGCAGGATGAGTTGTAAAAGAAATGACAACCTGAGATTTGTTTCGTACAATAAGATCCTGCAATCATAAATTTTACCCTGCTTTCCACGAACACATTTTTACGGACCGTAAATCTAAGTACGACCTCTAGATGGTCTTATGGACCTTGTTCGACAAAATTTTAATAAGGGTATATTTGATATTTTGTACCTTCCTAACTCCTAAACTACGCCATTTTGGTCTTATAACTACCGAGTAACCATCCCAACCCTTAGAAACTCACCTTGTTCACCCAAGTCTCTAAAACTCACAAATTCTAACAAATTTCTTCTCGTACAAGTCCTCATTGAAGATCATGTTAGGGCTTCCAATTTCTCCATTGATTTTCAAGCTTTTCTCAAGAAATTCACCCAAGATATGTTGCTTTTCATCCATGGGTGCCTCTCATTCATGGAGCGCAATAAAAATCGCTACTTTTTCTACCATTTCCAAGTATGAATTCATATGGGTTTTTATGATTGCACCTCCAATGGCATAAATTGCATTTTACATCATGATTATTACTATTATTATGTATGAATTGACATCAATTGTATGATTTCAATGATTTTTGTTCAATTACTCTATGTAATCTAGAGCTCACGAGATTTTATGTAAGGTCCCGCATGCCAAAAGGTTGGAATCCAAAAAGAAGGTGCTACTGAGTTTTAGTGTACTGGTGTACGAGTTCATCTACTGGTAGTGGTTGAATTTACAGTCGTAGATAGGCCTTGCAGATGGGAAAGGAGCTTGGTAAGATTCTGAAATTGGGGATTGGTGCACAAAAGGTATCTATGACCCATAAAAAGAACTAAGGGCAGTAGACAAAGGCTCGTAGATTGGAGGATCAAGTTTGAGTTTCTGAAGTTGAGGGAGGTATAACCAGGCGAGACCATGTACGGACCATGGTTCGATCGATGAGTCATGAAATTGCTTCATGGTTTAGGTTTTGAGATGTGAAATTTTCTAAGTGTTAAGTGAACTTACGAGGGTGTTTACGATCGTAGATGGAACTAGGATTCATAGATTGGGGTTTAGAGTCCAAGTTTATGAAGTTTTAGGGTTTAACTTGATCTATGACCCGTAGACCAATATCGTGGTTTCCCCCTGACAGTTTTTAATGAAGGGAAATTTTGACTTTTTCCTATGACCTAAGTCCCGAACTACGTCATTTAAAGCCTAAAACTATTCATATCATTCCAAAACCTACTATGACATGCCCATTCTATTCTCGATCTAAATTCACTTAAAATCTTCCAAGACTCTTAACTCTCAAGGCTTCTTTGAGGGCAAGGGATTAAGGTTTCAAGCTTGGACCTCCATTGTTAGGAATCCTTGAAGTTTTTTTACACTAGGTATGTGGGTGTCATTCATAGGTTTCTTTTACCCATGAAGCTCAGATATTTATATTTATCTACTTAATTTCAAGTTATGAGAATTTCATGAATTTTATGGTATCTCTTCAAATGTTTATATCATGATATCGTTACTGCTATGTAATTTATTTTGTTATGAGTTTAAGTTATATTATGAGAGTTTGATGATTTACTAGATGTTCATGATATGCTACCAAGGGTTTTAAAAGTTCATGGTTGGTTACTTTTATAAATCATCTGAATTGATGAATTTCATGATATTTATGCATAATCCTCTTGCATTACATGATTTAAAGTCTAAAAGCATTGAAGCCATCTAGTTTACCCTATGTCCAAATGAAGTACGTCTTGAATGATATGAGTTCAATTAAATATTTATGACAGTTATGGAAGAGATTATGGAAGTTCTTTTATGAACGGAATACTAAGTTTGTGCCCTTTTAAAACAAACTATTTACATCCATATACCCCTTTACATTTTATACCCCCATATTGTTAAGATCCGCTTCCCTAATATTAAAATTTGCGTGTTGACATTATGCTGACGTAAGCACTCACCTTGTATGATATACCAATAGAGTATCACAGAGGATTAGACTCAGTCCTATATGATACCAATATGGTATCAATATACCGATAGAGTATCACAAAGAATATATTTTCTACTAATTTAAAATTTAATAAATAAGTTTGTAACTTTAATAATTTTATCTTAATTATTTTATTTATTAAAAAAAGAGCTCAAAGTTATATGATGCCGATAGGATATCAATATACTCATGAAGTATCACAAGATTATATTTCTACTAATTTAGAGTTTAATAAATAATTTATAATTAATTAATAATTTTCTAGTCCTGTACAATACTGACAAGGTATAACTATACCGATGAAGTATCACAACGAATATATTTTCTAATAATTTAGAGTGTAATAATTTTTTATTTCTTTCTTATTCATTTCTTTTAAAATTATATATGATACCAATTGCGTATCAATATACCTCTAGAGTATTACTGAGGATTGAACTCACTTTATATGATACCGATATGGTATACAAACATACATACATACATATATATATATATATATATACCGTCGGAGTATATTTCATAGTATTTATGTTGATATTAGCATGACATCAGGGCGTAATAAAAATGACAAGTGGGGTCAGAAGGTAAATAGTTTGGGTCATAGGTCCATTAAGGGTAAATAGTTTGAATTGGGTCTATTAAGGGTAAATAATTTCAAATTAGGTTTATTTTGTGTACTTTTCCCTTTTATGAATATATGAATGATGGTGAAAAGATAATTCTCACCTAATAATGGATCTATAAAAGGACAATTCTCACTTGAACGAATCATAAAGGTTTTCATGAGTTACTCCTATTATGATGAAGTTATGTTTTCAAAGTATATGAATATTATATGCATATGATTATGCTTATTATTATTCCATGGGACTAGACTTTGCACCTAATAGGACATGAGGTGGGGTTTGGTAAAGGAACTTTAGTGGTAATCTCATGTCTCATGAACTATGTGCCACCACATGGACCTTTGTAGGCTAGGATAGCGGATCAACAAAAGCCCTAATAATGAATGGTCATGGTCACATGCATTAGTTGACGGAGCTCTACCTGGTAAGTAGTCTCGCTTGCCAACGTAAGGGGTTATGTATGTTGGATGTCATGTCGGTTATAGTTTCCAACCCCCCCCCCCCCCCCCCCCCCCTCTTTTTTTTTTTTTTTTTTTTTTTTTTTTTTTTTTTTTTTTTTTTTTTTTTTTTTTTTTTTTT
>JAPFFP010000046.1:12753922-12765906 GCA_026153255.1 Solanum medicagineum
TTGGGGCGCTCTGTTTTGCTAGTTCAAGTTCAGTGGTCATGTCGGCGTAACCTGGATGAGGGCAGACACATATGCAGGGTGAGATGCTCTTTTAATTAGCCATTGATAATGTGTTTTGCTAACATGTACAAAGAAAAGAAACAAAAGAGGACATTGAGCACAATACTAAGCAGAGCCATGTACAGAGAAAATGTGGCACAATGTTACAGACAGAATAAAACAGGGAAGCATATATTAGTAGTGAATCAAACAATTGTAAATAGTTGTATGAATTACCAGTAGGTGTGTAATTCTATGTGTATTCAAAACTGCATTTGTGTTGACTCTGTTGACAAGTCGGTAGTTATATTTGTTGTTTAAAAATGAATGCACAACACTTATGGTGATTCTGTTGACAAGTAGGTAGTTAGTTATAGTTTTGTTTAAATAAAAATTGCAAGTCTTCCAAGTAGCAATGCATAAATGTTGAAAAGTAGGTAGTTAATTATAGGTGTTTTCAAATAACAGTTGCATAACATGCTCATAGAGGTACTAAAGGAATTTCAATTGGACGATCACGCATAAGAGCAATCTGCACTAGAGTACGAGGGAAAGCATCCAGTAGGCCCTGCCCCCAAAGAAACAACGATTCTGCAGCATGTTAAAGAGCAAAACGGAAGACTTACAAATCGATGTTGGTCGAAGTTGGTAGTCCAAAGCGGAAGACAAGAGTTATTCCGCGAAAGGAGGAAGAAGATACATGTTTGGTGAGTGAGAACATTGTGTTGTATGTTATAGAGCGTACATACGGCTGTTGGTGTTGAAATTGGTGGAGGTGCGACGTTTGGGAAGTAGACGTTGAACAGGAAGAAACTTAGAGTCACGACGTTTGGCAATGAGGGGTGTGTGCGAAGGGAAGGGTCGTGGGAAGTGCGTTACGACAGGGGTCTTGATGTGACCGAGAGATAATTTGAGTATCCACCAAGTGTCTAACATAGATATTTTTTCGAATTTAAATGTTGGCATCTTAATTATGCGAATTATTGAAATACATTCCCCTTTTAGTAGTAGCAAAACATTATAGCGTAATTTTAGAAGAATCAATTTTTAACAATAGCGATGACTTCAGTATCCACTATGCACACGTAGGATTCTTTCTTTGGATATGGACGTGAAGTACATAATGATGCTAACCATTTGTGGAAAGCTCTTGCCACTATGTAGAGGTAAATGCCTGGAAAATCTTGGTAACTTACTAATATTATAATTTTCTTTACCCAAATAATTTTTAGTTGGAGCCTGCAATTAAGGTGATAGGAGCTGCATTTTCAATCATCCATTGACTCTTATGATTAGGTAATCCTTTTGGGGTTGGCTTGGTAGTAAGTGGGCCCTATTTTGGTTATAAAAGTATACATCGGTAAAAGTCATAAAATTAATCTGAAATGGGATGAGTAGAAAGCAAATTCTACAACGTGTTAAAAGTGATGTAATAAATGATACACCCTTTCACAGGAAAAAGTGAATAACAATATTACATACAAGCGTTGGTCTTTATTAATAAAGTTTATAGCAATCAGTGACAGTAAGTAGATTTTATAAATTGAATAAACAAAAGGATGAAGTTGTTGACGTTATCCAGAATATCACGTAACTTACAAGGTTTAATGACAATCACAATTCCAAGAGCATACTTCGATTTGGCCGGAGGAGAAACAGTATTGGCCTGGCAGAACAGTTCAAAAGATAATTATAATTATAAAGTGCAAAGCATACAACGGCAGGAGTAGAAGAAACAAAGCGAACGTATGCACTATACAGAGAAATTTGTTGTTTATAGGGAAGACGATCTGTGATAGTTTGGTATAAATAGAAAATTTGCAGAAGGTGCATCAATTGAGAATAGGTGCAAGGCGCAACTATTAGGGAAAGAAGGCGACCCATAAGTTCACGGGAGTTGGAATTGGCGGCTTATCAGTGTGAAATTGTGGAGGCAGTCTTTTTTTTTTTTTTTAAATGAGTGCAATTATGTAAATTGGTATTTATTTTTAAGTGAGGACTATTTTAGTAATTTGACTTTAGAATTTTAGAGTTGGTGCTTTTAAAGTAGCATACATGATTTATGATACATGATATGTGATACGATGAGTGACCTTTTACGTATTTTTGAAGGAAACAATAATCTTTTTAGCCCGGACTCATTTAAAATTGCTTGAAGTTGTTCATCTAGCTGGCTGTGTTTTCCTGATGAGATAAAAACCTGGTGCTAATTAGTGGTTGACTTCAAAACAAGTTGTCACTTTAATAAAATTCGTTCATGCTAGGAAACTATTTATTTGCACACTTTTTACGGCATTTCTCTCTTACGTTAACATTAAAATTTTATGTGCATGTATGCCAAGTTGCCGACTAAAAAGATTGGGTCCCTGTTGTCATTCTTTCATCAAATGTTCAAAGTTTACACATATTATTAATTATTATTTCATATATAATGTTTAAGGAATCTATTTGTCACTATTTTGTGTACACCAAGCAAACAACAGATATTAACACCAAGTATGTGCGAAAACAACTAAAAGGGTATAATTTTTCAAATCTAAATTGTAAGTGGGCATGAAAATAATCTCACTTTTAGAGCAAAAAATGAAGGGATAACTCCTACAATAATAGATTAATAATTCATCATCATATACATATTGGACTTTCTTGCCCAACTTGCATTTATTTATATTTCAAAAATTTGCTCGTGACCATTCTTGGACCATATTCAATGCGCGTTCGGAACATTATCATCTTTTCCCTTTTCTCTTTAATGTTTATTCACCTTATTTGGTTTGTTTATTAGAGTAATGATTCCCTTCATTCATGACTATTGAAACCTATCAAGTCCATGGTTCATCTAACAATTTAAGTGAAATTGCCCCTTTCCTCACAATTCTATCTACTTTGCATGACTTTGCTTTTTCTTCACAAACCACTTCCCCTTTCAAGAAAATAGCAAACTGAACTGAAATTCTAGGATACTTCTGTCCATGTGCTACTTCTAGAAAAGAAGAAAACTTGGCTTAATGTAATGTGAAAGCACAATTTGACTTTACTGTCTATTTTTTAGTCAGAAAGTTTTAGTATTTTTATGTACTCCAAGGTTTCGAGTAGGTGACGTAGTTCTTGTTGTCTGTTCTAGTGTGGGGGTACAAGCAACTTGTTCCTAGGTTAGAGGTATGCTTGGTATTTTCTACCAAATTCATGGCATGCAAGTCATTTTCCTCTGTAGGAATGGCTGACTAGTTGACTTCTACAGAAAGAAAAATTCTCTAAGAAATGTGCATAAAGGCTTCATTGTCAAGCATAAGTTTTTTCAGTGAGTTGAGCTTCATTCTTTTGAAACAATGATGTCAAAGACAGTTGTATATGCATTAGCCATATTTTCTCTTACCTTTTTCATAGCTCTGTCATCTGGGCAAAATCCAAGTTTGGAAGTTGAAGTTGCTGCTTTGAAAGCTTTCAGGAACTCAATCTCTGATGACCCTTTTGGTGCACTCGTGGATTGGACTGATGCAAATCACCACTGCAACTGGTCTGGAATCATATGTGATCCCTCTTCAAACCATGTCATCAACATTTCGCTTATTGGGACGCAGCTCAAAGGTGAAATTTCTCCGTTTCTAGGAAACCTCTCCAAACTCCAGGTTCTTGATCTCACTTTGAATTCATTTACTGGAAATATCCCACCCCAGCTGGGCCATTGCACAGACCTGGTTGAGCTCGTTTTTTATCAAAACTTTCTTTTTGGTGAAATTCCCCCTGAGCTTGGAAACCTAAAAAAGCTGCAGTTGATAGATTTTGGAAGTAACTTTCTAAATGGAAGCATACCTGAGAGTATATGCAACTGCACTGAATTGTTGTTAGTAGGCCTCAACAACAACAGTCTCACAGGCAAATTACCGTCTAAAATCGGTAATTTGGCTAAACTTCAGTTGTTTGTAGCTTTTACAAACAATTTGGTTGGTTCTATTCCTACCTCCATTGGAATGCTGACAGCTCTGCAAACCCTTGATCTGAGCGAAAACCAGTTATCTGGACCTATACCACCAGAAATTGGCAACTTGTCAAGTTTAGGAATTCTTCAGTTACATGTCAACTTTCTTTTTGGGGAAATCCCATCTGAACTTGGTCTCTGTATCAATCTTGTTACCATGAACATGTATACTAATCAATTTACTGGAAGCATACCTCCTGAGCTTGGAAATTTAAAAAACTTGCAAACACTCAGATTGTTTGACAATAAGTTGAACTCCAGTATACCAACCTCAATATTCCACCTGAAGTCATTAACTCATTTAGGACTCTCACAGAATGACCTAACTGGTAGCATTCCTCCCGAGTTGGGATCTTTAACATCACTAGAAGTGCTTACTCTTCACTCAAATCGGTTATCTGGGGAGATTCCATCAACCATAACAAACCTGGGAAACTTGACATATTTGTCTTTGGGTTTTAATCTATTGACTGGATCACTTCCATCGGAGTTTGGGTTACTCTATAATCTGAAGAATCTAACTGCAAATAATAACCTCCTGGAAGGATCTATTCCATCTAGCATAATGAATTGTTCTCATCTTCTTGTTTTAACCCTCACTTATAATAAAATAACGGGGAAAATACCAAATGGGTTGGGGCAGTTGTCCAATCTTACATTTTTGTCTTTGGGATCAAACAAAATGATGGGGGAGATTCCTGATGATCTCTTCAACTGTTCAATGCTTAAAGTTCTAGATCTGAGTGGTAACAATTTCAGCGGGAGACTCAAACCGATGATTGGCAGACTCTCCAAACTTCGAGTTTTAAGAGCCCATACTAATTCATTTCTTGGGCCAATCCCACCAGAGATCGGCAATCTGAGTCAACTGTTGGTTTTAGTGCTTCCTAGAAACAGCTTCTCAGGTGTGATACCACCAGAAATTTCAATGCTTTCAAATCTCCAGGGTCTTTCTCTGTCAGACAACAAGCTGGAAGGTGAGCTTCCTGTGCAACTTTTTGAGCTTAAACAGCTCACTGAACTCCGGCTGCAGAACAATAATTTCTTCGGTCCAATACCACAAGATATATCCAAACTAGAATCACTTTCGCTCATGGATCTGAGTGGAAATAAGTTTAATGGCACAATCCCAGAGAGCATGGCGAGCCTCCGCAGATTGATGACCGTAGATCTTTCACACAACCTTCTTACCGGAACTCTTCCTAAATCAGTACTTGCCAGCATGAGAAGCATGCAACTTTACTTTAACATTTCCAGCAACTTGTTGGTCGGAGAGATCCCAAATGAGATAGGCGTGTTAGAAATGGTTCAAGAGATCGACATGTCAAACAATAATCTGTCAGGAAGCATTCCCAGATCCCTAGAACGCTGCAAAAACTTATTCTCACTGGACCTATCAGGAAACATGCTCTCTGGTCCTGCTCCAGGTGACATTCTCACCAAATTAAGAGAGCTTGTGTTCCTAAACCTCTCAAGGAACAGATTAGAAGGCGAACTTCCTGAAATAGCGGGATTATCACACCTTCGCTCTCTTGATCTTTCACAAAACATGTTCAAGGGAATCATTCCCGAGAGACTTGCCAATATGCCTGCACTGAAATATCTCAACCTTTCTTTCAACCAACTTGAAGGCCACATTCCAAAGGGGGGTATATTCAAGAATATAAGGTCGGAGGATTTACTGGGAAATCCATCTCTATGTGGAACAAAGTTTCTAAGTCCATGCAACATTAAAAAAAACCGAACGAGTTCTCATGGGTTTTCCAAGAAAACTTGGATCATACTTGCAGCACTTGGATCTGTTTTCTGTCTCATTCTTCTTGTCCTGGGAAAATTTTTATGTCATCGGTACATGAAGAAGAAGAAAAAAGTGAATGACACGGAGGACATAAATCCGAAGTATACCTCAGCGCTAACCCTCCAGAGATTTTGTCAAAAGGATTTGGAACATGCTACCAATAATTTCAGCCCGGAAAACATTATTGGAGCCAGCAATTTAAGTACTGTATACAAAGGTACACTGCAAGATGGGAATATTGTAGCAGTTAAGAAACTAAATCACCAGTTCTCAGCAGAATCTGGTAAATGCTTTGATAGGGAAGTCAAGATTCTGAGCCAACTCAGACACAGGAACCTAGTTAAAGTGCTCGGTTACGCTTGGGAAAGCAAGAAGCTAAAGGCTTTAGTTTTAGAATATATGGAGAATGGGAACTTGGACAACATTATTTATGATAACATGGCAGATGACTGGACGTTGTCCAATAGGATTGATATTTTAGTTTCAGTTGCCAGTGGACTGTCATACCTGCATTCAGGCTATGATTTTCCAATAGTGCACTGCGACATGAAGCCTTCAAATATTCTTCTGGATAAAAACATGGAAGCACATGTGAGTGACTTTGGGACAGCTAGGATGTTGGGTCTTCATCTCCAGGATGGGAGCAGCATATCATCAGCATCTGCATTTGAAGGAACTATTGGTTACATGGCGCCAGGTAATAATTCGTACAACTTCTTGACCCACATTTTTACTAGATTCTGAATTACAACTAACATGAATAAGAGATGTCTATAATGTACACGAGCCTATATGGGTAACACGAACCATATTTGGTCAATGGTGAATGTTTCAAACACAAACCATTTTAGCATCATTCAATAGTAACATCATTTCTGTCAATCACAATACACTGTGTAGCAGAATTTTTTGCCTTCCAATCACAAAACACTCCTCTCTACTTCTATGAGGTAGTGGTAAGGTCTGCGTACATTCTATCCTCCCCAAACCCCACTTGTGGGATTCCACTAGGTATGTTGTTGTTGTTGTTTTTAATCACAAAACACTGATTAACTTTATGTGGAAGAATGGACAAGCAAGTCATGATGCAATGTTTTGGACATATAATCTGAAAAGTATTTTTTAAAATGATAATGTCAGCTTTAATCCGTCTAAAAGATGCCAGTGCCAGCTCTGAAATTTTGAATTTCTTGGAAATTTTTCACATGCTTCTTTTTTAATTTGAGACCTCACTTACATGAAATTTTTATCTATGAAACAGAGTTTGCATATATGAGAAAAGTGACCACAAAAGTAGATGTATTCAGCTTTGGTGTAATAATAATGGAGATCATTACAAAAAGAAGGCCAACCAGTCTTACAGGAGCAGATGAATTACCAATGACTTTGCATCAAATTGTTCAGAATGCCCTCGCGAATGGCATAAACAAGCTAGTGCAGATTGTGGATCCTAATTTAGCTTCATATGTCTCCAAGAAACAGGATGTAGTAGATGGACTTCTTCACTTGGCTTTGTCCTGCACCTCTCCTGATCCTGAAGATAGACCTGACATGGAACAAGTCTTGGCTTCTCTTTCAAAGCTAAGTAAGATGGACTGCATGCATTCACATGCTTGTTTGGTAGAGGACTAAATTTGATGTAGAAAAAGATGGGGTATCATCATTCTTAATGTGATCCAACCCCAAGTTTCTGTCGGTGGCCAGTGGAACTAGTCCATACCTTAAAGTGTAATAACAATTTAAATAGAATTTATGTTTTTCAAGCCACAAATGATCTCTCAGGTATTCCTACTTCATTAGAGGGATATAGTTAGATTAAGTTAAAGTTGACTTGTATCATGAAATTGAACAGCATATCCAAGAGTATTTCACCTTAAAAACCAAAAAAGAAGCAAAATGCCAGATCTTTATGAAGTACTCCAGTAACATGTAATAGCAAGCCAAAGTGCTAAACCAGTCTGTCACTAAAGACTGTCTACATCCTCGTCATGTTTTACCTAGAAATATGCATTCTAAAAATTTATTTACTAGAAGAGAGAAGAAGAAACACCATCTATTGGTGGATCATTATGCAAGAACTCATCAATGGTAGAGGGAAATTCAAAGCTTCCAACACCCTGAGAAACTTCTGAATGAATAAGAGCAGCTTTGCCTAAAAGCAGATGAGCCAACCTGAATGATTCTCTTGTCTCTCCATTATTCCTATTCAGAAAATGCTCAATCCAACCTTCTAACCTCTCCACTTCTTTTTGGCTTTTTGGCCCCTTAACCCCAACAATCTTTCCATAAAATGCATCATCACAGCCCAAATCCACTTCCACCCTTTTGTATCCTTCCATTTTACGAGCCGATAAACCCAACAACTGCATCAACAGTTCAACATCATCAACCCCATTATCGCCAGCATCAACTATACCACCTCTTTCTTGAACTTGTGTAGGGTTTATCCGAGGTGGGGTTTCATGGGGAAGTGGGGAATTTGAGAGAAACTGAAGTGGGGTTTCACTTTCTTTGAAGTTTGTATGGCTGGCGATGGAGTCAGCAGGGGTTTCATCACAGTTGAAATATAATGGGCTGATCAAAGACTGGGTCGGTGTCTCAACGGGTTCTTGTTGAGTTGGGTCGTCAAGTTTCAATCTTTTCTCCAATTGTTTAAGAGAAGAGAAGAAATTAGAATGTGGGGAAGGTCTTTGCATTCTTTCTTGGTGGAATCAGAATTTGAATTTGGGGTTTAGGGTTTTAGCTGTGAGTAAAGAAGGGCAAGTATATGGCAACAGACAAGAACTAAAAGAAAAAGAGCGCCAATTGCTAAGAAAAGACAGTTGAATAAATAGTTAAGAATATTACTGTAGCTCTTATGGGTAAGATTATTTGACTATTTATTTGAATGGTGGAATGATCAAGAATGATTGAGATTTTTTATTTTTAATCTTTTTTGTAGATCATTTTAAATTTAATTTTATGCAAAGATAGATATTTTTTTGAACAAATATGCAGTGATGATTAAAATTTTTTATTTTTAACTTTTTTTTAGATCATTTTAAATTCGATTCTATGCGAAAATTAAAAAAATCTTCAATATGTAGTGGCTTTCTTCTTTCCTTGAACAAGTATTTACCATGAAATGTAAAGGATTGGTTTTTTTCTACTCTTTCTTATGATCCAATTGTTTAATTTTTCATGTCTAATGTGAAGAATGCTTTTAAAAATTGTGAATAAATTAAAGAGGATGGAGTTGTGATACTTGTGAATTCTTCAAGGGACTTAATATATTCTTTTATTATTTATTTTATACTATTTAAGATATTAGTTTTCTCAAATTTATTTTTGAACAATAAAGAATTGAATAATCAGCTACTTAAATAATATATTATATTATAAATTATGAATTTTAGCATAAATTTTGCTTTTATTCAAAATAATTTTACTTTTTTAAATGGAATAAATATAACCAAAAAAAAAAAAAAGGGAATACACTCTTTCTTTATTTCTCTTCCTTCCAAGTTCAAAGCTCAAAATTTAAAATCATTGTGTTGTAAAATATGAGTCATTTTCAACGAATGATATTCAAAAGACTTGAAACAGTGAGAAAAGCTCATATCTAAAATTTTAAATTATTAAAAAAAAAATCTGAGTTGGTTTAGATTGGAAAATAGATTATCAACAATGTATACTTTAATGTAGTAACATGTATATACATCTATGATATATAGTTATACATCATTTATCCACAAATATACATTATTTATACAATATCGATACATCACACACAGATACATATATGTGATCCATTTGTTGAAAATAATTTTTGTTTGTTTGTATATGATCTATTTGTTGAAAATAATTTTTGTTTGTTTGTAGATATATCACTTATTTTTTAATTTTTGTATGTAAATGAAAACATGACTATATTTTGTGCAAACAATTTTTTTTATTTTCTTTGTATTGTGAAATTTACCCAAAACTAAAAGAACAAAAAAAAAAATTTGCACAAGAATGGTAAATTTATCAGGTATGCTTGTACTTGTATGGATTTATCTCTCATTTTTTGATATAAATGAACTTTAGAGGGAATGTATCATAATTCTTTTATTGATTCATTCATTTTTAACTCTCTAGACTCAACCTATTCATTTGAAGCTCGCAATAATTTTGTTCCAATTTAAAATTATTTGAAGTTGATCTTGCTATCATGCTATGTATATTCAAATTTTCAGAAAAATTGCAATTTAATCCTTATATTATTGCATTATTCCAAGTTTTAGTCCTTATATTATTCATTTGAGCACAATCAATCTTCAATTAATTGAAATATGTGTCATCACTTCTTTAAAGGAAAAATAACATAATTAGGCAAACATATAATACGTATTTACATTATACAACTATAGTTTGAAAAAAATTACAATTCGTAGCTATAATTAGGTTTTACTTCAATAAGAGGGTTTGTTGTTGTTTTCTCTCTCTTCTCTTCCTCTCTCTCGGCAATTTCTTGCAGATATACAATTATAAATGTATATCAGTTGCAAATATACAATTATGTTGACAGATATACATAGTTAATTCGACAGATAGACATATACAATTTGCCTTTCCCACTTTCGCTCGCCGCTCTCCCCCCTCTCCTAATCTCGCTTGCCAAATATACAAAACTATATGTATATTAATTACACATATACAATCATTTGACAAATGTACACATACTATTTGACAAATATTTATATACAATTCGCCTCTCTCCTCCCTCTCTCGATCTCGCTCGCATCTCTCCTACTGAGTATGATAGAATTAGATTTTGTACAAACTCCGGCGGCATCACAAAAACTTTCATATCACCAAACCTTCCATTTTTTGTTCCCTCCCTGGCCATGCAGTTAGCTTGTTGATTCTGTTCCCTAAACACGTGACGTAGCTCCCACACTACCAACTTGCTTAACAAGTACTTGATTCAAAAATTAAGTTATTATAAATGGGTTTACCTGGCAGGATGTAATCTAACATTTCCAGTGCGGCTGATTCAATTTTTAGCCACGTGATTTGGTGTTGTATGACCAATTGTAGTCCACACCTTGATTGCTTTCAATTCTGCTTCCAAAGGAATGGTGAGGACAACTGCCATACAATAGCCTAGTACTCAATCCCCTTGTTGGTTTCTGAAGAGTCCACCAAACCCCCCAGTGCCAGGTGATTGTTTTGACGCCCCATCAGTGTTCAATTTCATCATACCATTCTTTGGGGGATTTCACTTAACTTGGACGGAGCTTGTCGGTTAGGTTGCTGCCTTCTTGGATGATATCATGGCTGCATATTCAACTGCTTGGCTGTAGGTATTGTTAAAATTGACTGGGTTTGACTTTTTTTTCAAAAATGTTTGAGTTCCTATTCTTCCAAATCTACCAAAAGGTAAAACGAAAAGAGAGTGTCCCATTTAACCATGGTTGAACAGTAATTGCTTTTAATATTTTTCCAACAATCCATTCACGAAGTAGAGTCCAGCGCATTGCCATCGATTTTGTTCTATATTCATCTACTGAGTTGGACCTCCTTCCAGAGTGGCATTGGAAGAAGATGTAGGTGATGTCTTCTTTATGATAACCACGAATAGAAGAAGCAGGAGCAACATTCATAAGAAGGCTATGGAGCCTGTAATTTGTTTTTATCCTTTGATGAAAAAGGATCCATAGGAAGTGTTTTGATCTTGTTGGGAACATGTGCTTTCCAAATTGAAATAAAATTATGCCTTCAAAGTTGTGCATATGATTTTCAAGACAAAGAAAAAAAAAAGTTCGGTCATCTTGGAATATGTAAAAAAATTTCACCAAAAAAAAGAAAAAGAAAAACATAATAGACTACTTGGAAAATATAAAAAGTAAAACATGTGTTGCCAAAATTCCATAATTAATGTATTGAATAATTATTAAGTGTGCATTTTATTAAAAAAGAAAAAAAAATCCTTTAAAATATAATATGACATGAATGTAAATAAAAAATTAAAAAGCGTACATATTTTGAAGTATCGACATAGCTTATAATTTAAGCTTTTAAATTGTATACTCTTACAATTTTTCTAAAAAGTATCCTAAAAGACAAATACTTAATTTTTTTTACCTAAAAAAGAATATGATATCGTGACCACGATAGTCCAAATCCAGATAGTGCTTATGGACA
>JAPFFP010000046.1:12766006-12780115 GCA_026153255.1 Solanum medicagineum
TAAATTGTATTCTTACTCTAGACTCTCAACATGCTGATTGAGTTCCTACTTTCTTGATTTGAGTTGATGCTATTCTAACCAAGCTGTTGGGCCTGGGATATGAAACCTAAAGGGAAAGTTCGTCGAAATGGCCATTCCGTTTATGACACCTAATAGTCCAATTATGAGATTCTTATATCCTCCTTCCAAGTTTAAAGCTCAAAATTTAAAATTATTATCTCGTAAATATGAATCATTTTGAGTGAATAACATTCAAAAGATTTGAAATATTGAGAGAAGTTCATATCTAAAATTTAAAATTATTTAGAAAAGATTTGAAGATTGAAAAAGAAATGATCAACAATATATACTTTGATATAGTAACAATGTATATATATTTATGATATATAGTTGTACATCATCTATATATTAGTATACACTATTTATACAATATCAAATGTTACACACCCATATATATTGTCCATTTGTTGAAAATATTTTTTATTTGTTTGTATATATATTACTAATCTTTGACTATTTTTTTAAATGCAAATGAAAACCTAATTACATTTTGTGCAAATGATTTTCTTTAATTTTATTTTTTTGTATATTATGAAATTTATCAAAATTAAAAGAACAAAAATAAAAATTTGCACAATGATAAGTTTATCAGGTCTGCTTGCACTTGTACGGATTTATCTCTCATTTTGATATAATGAACTTTAGAGGGAATATATCAATATTTTTTTTTGATTGATTCATTTCTTTTTAACCCTCTAAACTCGACCTATTCATTTGAAGCTCGTAATAATTTTCTTCCATTCAAAATTGCTTCAAATTGTTCATCTTAGAATCATGCTAATTGTTCATCTTATATTATTTCAATTAAAGCAAGTTAAAGATTTAACAAAATTATAATTTAAAAAATTTGAAGGATCAATACTACACATTTTAATTAAATAAAAATTTAATGTGCTGAATAACACGAAAGGACGCAAACCAATGATATCAACTAGTAGCAATATTGACTAAGATTTGGCTGATTATAACATAAGACTAAAAGTCTTGCTCTCATTGGCGTGTTGACTACAGAACAAGTTATGATTAGTCAAATTTATATTTTTCAAATAAAAACTACTTATTTGCATAGATTTTGCGCATTCATTCGTATACGAGTTATAATGAGATAAGTTGTGATAAGGTTATAATGAAATAAATTATGATAAAATTATTTTTTATTGAGTATTTTGTTTGTTGCATTTAGAATAATATGTATTATGTAAATTTTAAGAACAAATTATTTATTTACAAAAAATATCTTTTATGAATATGAAAAGTAGTGTATAGAAAAAGTATAAGGAGATATTTTTTTCATTTACTATACTTAGTTACTTACCCTGTGATTACTATACCATCCAAGGAAAAGATAACTTATCCTGATATTAATTATTTCTCAAATAAATAATTTCAGACTTGCCAATTAAATAATAAAATGAGTGACATTATAATTTAATCCCAGAATTATTTGGCAACACCTAAGGACCCCTTGAAGGTCAGATTAAAATTTTGTGTGTACATCATCTATACGTGTACAACTAAAATATTGAAAAATTTCGGTTCCCATTTATCTCTCTTGACCTAATGTTCAAAGTCGTGAATGACAAATGATAAAATGAATTATTATTATTATTATTACTTCAGATGAAGGTTTAGGGACACTGTTTATCACCTATGATTTCATTTTGAACAATAGTCTCAGGATTATTTTATTGAAATTTATCCAAGGTATCAAACCCAAGCGATCTAACCTAACCCCCAGGGCGGACCCCAACTGAAAGGCGCTAGACGGACTAAATAAAACTAAAGACATCATATTATTGAATTCGCTAGAAATAGAGATGTTAAGTAACTCAAGATTCAACTAGGTGCACCATTTTGAATAAATGGCGACAATTCTATCGAGCTCGTCTAACCACTTTCCTTGTCAAGAAAATAAATAACTGAAATGAACTTCAAAAATATTTCTTCCAGAAAGAAAAGAAGAAACAGTTGACTTTAATGTAATGTGAATGCACTCAATTTTCTAACTACAGAATTAGTTGTTCTAGTATTTTTGTAGTGTGGCTGAACAGGTACCTTCTTCTTTAACGCGGAGGCATTAACAAATTCATAGGATACAAGTCATTTTACTTGTTTTTGATGACTAATTGACTTCTTCAACAGGAGCAAAGATCACTAATAAATGTATAAAGTATTCATTTTCAGATTAATTTTTTTTTTGAAGAGAGCAAAGCTTCACCAATGATGTCAAAGACAAGTGTATATGCATTAGTCATATTTTCTACTACCTTTTTCATAGCACTGTCATCTGGGCAAAATCCAAGTTTGGAAGTTGAAGTTGCTGCTTTGAAAGCTTTCAAGAATTCAATATCTGATGACACTTTTGGTGCACTTGAGGATTGGACTGATGCAAATCACCATTGCAACTGGTCTGGAATCATATGTGATCCTTCTTCAAACCATGTTATCAACATTTCGCTTATCGGGACGCAGCTCAAAGGCGAAATTTCTCCCTTTCTAGGAAACCTCTCCAAACTCCAGGTTCTTGATCTAACTTTGAATTCATTCACTGGAAATATCCCACCCCAGCTGGGCCATTGCACAGACCTGGTTGAACTCGTTTTCTATCATAACTCTCTTTTTGGTGAAATTCCCCCTGAGTTTGGAAACCTAAAAAAACTTCAGTTAATAGATTTTGGAAATAACTCTCTAAATGGGAGTATACCTGAGAGTATATGCAACTGCACTGAATTGTTGTTAGTAAGCCTCATGAACAACAGTCTCACAGGCAAATTACCGTCTGAAATTGGTAATTTGGCTAATCTTCAATCGTTTGAAGCTTATAGAAACAATTTGGTTGGTTTTATTCCTACCTCCATTGGAATGCTGACGGCTATGCAAATCCTTGATCTGAGTGAAAACCAGTTTTCTGGACCTATACCACCAGAAATTGGCAACTTGTCGAGTTTAGAAATTCTTCAGTTACATCACAACTTACTTTCTGGGATAATCCCATCAGAACTTGGCCTCTGTATCAATCTAGTTACCTTGGACATGTATAATAACCAATTCACTGGAGGCGTACCTCCTGAGTTTAGAAATTTAGAAAAGTTGCAAAGGCTTCGATTGTATAACAATCAGTTGAACTCCAGTATACCTGCCTCATTGTTCCACCTGAAGTCATTAACTCATTTAGGACTCTCACATAATGAGCAAACTGGTAAAATTCCTCCTGAGTTGGGATTTTTAGTGTCACTTCGAGTGCTTACCCTCCACTCAAATAGGTTGTATGGGGAGATTCCGTCAACTTTGATGAACCTGGCAAATTTGACATATTTGTCTTTGAGCTTTAATTTGTTGACCGGATCACTTCCACTGGAACTTGGGTTACTCTATAATCTGAAGAATCTAACTGCAAGTAATAACCTCCTAGAGGGATCTATTCCATCTAGCATAACAAATTGTTCACATCTTGGTGTTTTAACCCTCACTTTTAATAGAATAGCAGGTGAAATACCAAAAGGGATAGGGAAGTTGTCCAATCTTAGATTTTTGTCTTTGGGATCAAACAAAATGCAGAGGGAGATTCCTGATGATCTCTTCAACTGCACAATGCTGGAATTTCTCGACCTGAGTGGTAATAATTTTAGCGGGAAACTCAAACCAATGATTGGTGGACTCTCAAAACTTCGAGTTCTGAGAGCCCATAGTAATTCATTTCTTGGGCCAATCCCACCAGAGATTGGTAAACTGAGTCAACTGGTAGATTTAGTGCTTCACAAAAACAGTTTCTCAGGTGTGATACCACCAGAAATTTCAAAGATTTCAAACCTTCAGGGTCTTTCTCTGTCAGACAATAAGCTGGAAGGTGAACTTCCTGTGCAACTTTTTGAGCTTACACGCCTCTATGAACTCCTGCTGCAGAACAATAATTTCTTCGGCCCAATACCTAATCATATATCCAAACTAGAATCACTTTCGCTCTTGGACCTGAGTGGAAATAAGCTTAATGGTACAATCCCTGAGAGCATGGTGAACCTCCGCAGACTGATGACCTTAGATCTTTCACACAACCTTCTTACCGGAACCCTTTCAAGTGATTTGCTTGCCAGCATGAGAAGCATGCAATTTTACTTGAATGTTTCCAGCAACTTGTTGAATGGAGAGATCCCAAATGAGATTGGCATGTTAGAAATGGTTCAAGGGATTGACTTGTCAAACAACAATCTATCAGGCAACATTCCCAGATCCCTAGGACGGTGCAAAAACTTATTCTCACTGGACCTAGCAGGAAACATGCTGTATGGAATTGTTCCAGGAGAAACTCTGACCAAATTAAGTGAGCTACTATTCTTGAACCTCTCAAGGAACAGATTAGAAGGCAAGCTTCCTGAAATGGGAGGATTCCCATATCTTCGTTCTCTTGATCTTTCACAAAACAAGTTCAAGGGAATCATCCCTGAGAGACTTGCTGATATGCCTGCTTTAAAATATCTCAACCTTTCTTTTAACCAATTTGAAGGTCACATTCCAGATGGTGGTGTGTTCGACAATATAAGGTCAGTAGATTTACAGGGAAATCCATCTCTATGTGGATCAAAGTTTCTCGGTTCATGCAGCATCAAAAGCAACCAAACAAGTTCTCATGGGTTCTCCAAGAAAACCAGGATCATACTTGGGCCTGTTTTGGTTCTCATTCTTCTTGTGTTGGGAATTGTTTTGTTTTATCTGTACAAGAAGAAGCAAAAAGTGAAAGACTCAGAGGATATAATTCCAAATTATGCCTCATCACTGAGCCTCTGGAGATTTTATCAAAAGGATTTGGAACAAGCTACTGATAATTTCAGTCCTCAAAACATTATTGGAGCCAGCAGTTTAAGTAATGTGTATAAAGGAACACTGGAAGGTGGGAAAATTGTAGCAGTTAAGAAACTGAATCTCCAGTCCTCAGCAGAAATTGGTAAATGCTTTGATAAGGAAGTCAAGACTCTGAGCCAACTCAAACACAGGAACCTGGTTAAGGTGCTCGGTTACGCTTGGGAAAGCAAGAAGCTAATGGCTGTAATTTTAGAATATATGGAGAATGGGAACTTAGACAGTATTCTTTATGGTCAAATGGCGGATGACTGGACATTGTCCAATAGGATCGATATTTTAATTTCAGTTGCAAGTGGGCTGTCATACCTGCATTCAGGATATGATTTTCCGATAGTGCATTGTGACTTGAAGCCTTCAAATATTCTTCTGGATAAAAATATGGAAGCACATGTGAGTGACTTTGGGACAGCTAGGATGTTGGGTATTCATAATCAAGATGGGAACAGCATATCATCAGCATCCACATTTGAAGGAACTATTGGTTACATGGCGCCAGGTAATAATTGTTACAACATCGCTTCTGTGTATCACAATACACATTTTAGCAGCTTTTCATTTCCTGTCAATCACAAAATACTGATTAACTTGTATGTGGAAGAATGGACAAGCATGTAAACGATGCAATGTTTTTGAACATGTAATCTGAAAGTATTTTTTAAATGATAATACTAACTTTAGTCTTACCAGAAAATGGTAGTGCCAGCTTTAGAATTTTGAATTCCTTGGACATTTTACCTTCTCCTTATTTGATTTGAAACCTAACATGAAATGTTTCTCTATGAAACAGAGTTTGCATATATGAGGAAAGTGACAACAAAAGTAGATGTATTCAGCTTTGGCGTAATCCTGATGGAGATCATTACAAAAAGAAGGCCAACAAGTCTTACAGGAGCAGATGAACTACCCATGACTTTGCATCAAATTGTTCAGAATGCCCTTGCGAATGGCATAAACAAGATAGTACAGATTGTGGATCCTAATTTAGCTTTACATGTCTCCAAGAAACAGGAGGTAGTAGAGGGACTTCTCTACTTGGGTTTGTCCTGCACCTCTCCTGATCCTGAAGATAGACCTGACATGGAACAAGTTCTGTCTTCTCTTTCAAAGCTAAGTAAGATGGACTCCATGCAATCACATACTTGTTTGGTAAAAGATCAAATTTTGATGTAGAAAAAGCTGGAGCATCATCAATCTTAGTACGAACCACCATCAAGTTTCCCTTGGTGGCCAATGGAACTAGCCCATAACTTAAAATGTAATTACTTTTTAAATAGAATTTACATTTTCAAGCCATAAATGATCTCTTAGGTATTCCTGCTTGACTGGACATAGATAAAACTCTCGCACTAGATTAAGTTAAAATTGACTTGCATCAGGAAATTGAAGAAAATTCAATAATACTTCACATTAATTACAACTAAGGAGCAAAAAGCTCTATCTTTATGAGCTATTCGAGTGACGTGTACTAGATTCAGCGAGCAGTTGATTGCTAGACCAAAGTGCCAATGCATTCAGTCACTAAAGATTGTCTGCGGGAAATGAGTACATTTTTGAACACAAATATATAGACGTGAAAGTATGAAACTGAAAACTCAAAAAAAGGCATTAATAAGCCTACAATCAGCCATCATATTTCACCTTTAAGATATGCATTCAACAAATTTATTTACTAGAGAGGGAACACACAACCTCATCAACTGGTGGAAGATTATGCAAGAACTCATCAATGGTAGAGGGAAATTCAAAGCTTCCAACACCATCAGAAACCTCTGAATGAATAAGAGCAGATTTGCCTAAAAGCAGATGAGCTCACCCAAAAGATTCTCTTCGCTCTCCAATATCCCTATCAAGAAAATGCTCAATCCAACCTTGTAACTTCTCCACTTCTTTTTCACTTTTTGGCCCTTTAACCCCAACAATCTTTCCATAAAATGCATCATCACAGCCCAAAATCCACTTCACCCTTTATTAACCTTCCATTTTACAAGCTGATAAACCCAATAGCTGCATCAACAGTTCAATCTCATCAACCCCATAACCAACTCTTTCTTGAACTTGTGTAGGGTCTATCTGAGGTGGGGTTTCTTGGGCAAGAGTGAAATTTGAGAGAAACTGAAGTGGGGTTTCACTTATATTGCTGCTGATGAAGTAAGCAGGGGTTTCATCACAGTTAAGGTATAATCGGCTGATCAAAGACTAGGTCGGTGTCTCAAGGGCTTCTTGTTGAGTTGGGTGGTCAAGTTTCAATCTTTTCTCCGATTGTTTGAGAGAAGAGAAGAAATTCGAGTGTGGATAAGGTCTTTGCATTCCTTCTTGGTGGAATCAGAATTTGAATTTGGGGTTTAGGTTTGCAAAAAAAGAGCGCCAACTGCTGAAAAAGACAATTGAATCAAACACCAGGCTCCTTTGGGATCCTGGGTATGTTATTTCAGGGATTTTTCTGAATAAATTCATATTCTCAATCTGTAAAGAGCTTAGCATCCAAGGTCGGAGCCGCAGGTTAAGGTAAGAGTTTACGAGAACCCAATAACTTTTGGTCGTTTCGTGTATATGTATTAAAAATTCAAATAAATATTTGATTGTGAATCCATTATTATAAACTTCTGTTGACATCTGATACTGTTGGTAGAAGAGGAGTAAGTGAAGTTTATTTGGTGTAATTTATCACTCATTTTGTGTGACAAATACGTTCAGAAGGGGGCCAAATTTTCAGTAACTTTTTGGTAGATTAGGTGCATTCATTTCAGGTTGAATGCATGTATAACGCTGTTGTTGGAGGAGCTGCATAGTAAGCTGTGTTTTAGTTGCAATTCTTCTTGTTTTTGTGTGATCTTCCTATGCTTCTACTATAATTTGGTTGGATCTCAGTGCGTTTGATAAGCATTGCAGCCATTGTTTTAATCTCTTTATTATGTAATTGCATTTGCTAACAAGCGTCTTTCGCTTGAATCCCTTGTAGCTTTGGGAATTTCCTTGATTTACCTAAATTTTATCAACCCTCTGTCCAAAGAGCTGTTAAAATGCTTTTGTAAAGTCTGGAATCTAAATGCCTTCAATATTTGAATCATCATGTTATAAAGTTCTTCAAAAATTCATGCCATTTTACTGTCCGATCTCTTTTTTTGCTGAAGTAATGTATTAGCTTGAGCTATCTTTTATTTGATTGCTTTATCTAGAATATTCTTCGAAATATCTTATCTGCCAGCATTTATACTACTCAATGAACTTAAGCATCTAAAATTGAATTTAAGTGACACCACTTGTGTCTGTTTTCACCTTGTATCATATAGTAGATAATAAGATTTTCTGAAAGACGGAACAGGGAAAAACATAGCTGCTGAAGTTTTGTGGAAAGTGTATTTATTTATTTGCGTGAAACCAGTGCAGCACAAATGCTGATCGGAGTACCAAAAAAAGGGAGAGAAAATGAGAAAAGGCATGTATAACATAGCCGCGTAAGTATAACATTGAGGAACAGACGAATTGATTTCTCAGATGATTACTCAACTGATACATAGTCATTATCTTAGAAAATCACCTTATTCTTGATTCTAATATTTTCAATTGCATTGCCACTTCATGGCCATTTGGCAAATTAAAATACAATAACAGTAATCACGCCTCTGTTTTTCCAAGATACATTATGCTCTGAAAAATCTAGCCCGATTTCAGATTTCCCAATCAGGAGTTGGCACGTAAGGTGGTGGATTTTTGAAACATTTACTTGGACAGGATACATAGTTGAATCATCTAGAGCACTGTCACAATTCACATGTGTGCCTTGGCATAGGACCACTTGTATGAATGGTGAAGAATATGCCTTAAACAAAAAAAGGCAAGCCCAGTGTACTATAGAGCCTTGACAATGAACTAACTTAACTTTCATATTTTTCCGTATTCCTTTCTATGTCACTGTAAGAAGGGAATACTAATTACTTGTAAAATGCCGGTAATAGTGGTGGTTCTTTTACCCTGCTGGAAGAAAAATATCTTACTGCGAGCTCAACAACAAACATGACAGAGAGAAATCTTTGTAGCCACACAACATTTGTTTGGTCCCCCCCAAGTAAAAATCTTTGAAGATTTATGGATTTGTGATTGCCAAGTGTCAATGAAGAGTAATCTTGATACCCAATGAGATTATAGATATAGATATCACTAGATAAGGACCCTTCCCTATCTTACTATATATATTGATGCTCCAATAACTTCAGCTCATCACAACTAACTTTGATATATCAAACTAGCAACCCCCTCACTTTCCTCTTTATAAACCATGGCAGCTGCTACAATGGCTCTTTCTTCCCCTTCTTTTGCTGGACAGGCAGTGAAACTCTCACCCTCTGCCTCAGAAATCTCTGGAAATGGAAGGTTCTTTATGAGAAAGACTGTTGCCAAGCCTGCCGCATCTAGCAGCCCATGGTATGGCCCAGACCGTGTTAAGTACTTGGGACCATTCTCTGGTGAGCCCCCAAGCTACTTGACTGGTGAATTCCCTGGTGACTATGGGTGGGACACCGCTGGGCTTTCAGCTGACCCGGAAACCTTTGCCAAGAACCGTGAACTCGAGGTGATCCACTGCAGATGGGCTATGCTTGGTGCTCTTGGATGTGTCTTCCCCGAGCTCCTGGCCCGTAATGGTGTCAAGTTTGGCGAGGCTGTGTGGTTCAAGGCTGGATCCCAAATCTTCAGCGAGGGTGGACTTGACTACTTGGGCAACCCGAGTTTGGTCCATGCTCAAAGCATCTTAGCCATCTGGGCTTGCCAAGTTGTGTTGATGGGAGCCGTTGAGGGATACCGTATTGCTGGTGGGCCTCTTGGTGAGGTTGTCGACCCACTATATCCTGGTGGCAGCTTTGACCCATTAGGTCTTGCTGATGATCCAGAGGCATTTGCTGAGCTCAAGGTAAAGGAGATTAAGAACGGCAGACTTGCTATGTTCTCTATGTTTGGATTCTTCGTTCAGGCCATTGTTACCGGAAAGGGTCCATTGGAGAACCTTGCTGACCACCTTGCAGACCCTGTCAACAACAACGCTTGGGCTTACGCCACAAACTTTGTCCCTGGAAAATGAAAATCATAACATAATTTTTAAAATTTGATTGTTGATGGCCTTGTAAAATTGTTGTGAGTTACTTGACAATAGAATGGATTTTTTTTTCATGTTCAACGATTGTGTAGTTCTGAGTTGCATTCTCCAAAGCTGAATCAAGTATTGCTATATTCATATCAAAGTGGAAATTAAAGAAAGAGAACAGAGCAAAAAAGACTACAGATACATATGAGATATGGTAACTAGAAATCCTATAAAGCTGTGATAACTTTAAAAACTCGAATATTCAGACCAGAGGAACTTATGGAATTCAATTAAATATCGAGAAGCAATACTCAAAATTTGTGTTAAGTACTAATGTTGAACAACATGATGTTATTACATGATTCCTCATTTTTCATTTTTCTGTCGAGAAGTGAAAAAGGAAATAGAAGACATTGTTTCATTTCATTACCAGAACATTGAGCTTTTAATGATAAGGGAAGAAGGCCAATATGATAAGGAAATAGTTACTTAGTTAATTAGCACAAGAGTGAGAGCTATGTATGATATTTATTGGCAAAAATAAGTTCTGTGTACTAATGATATAAGAACATGTATACCATCAGTTTACTTATTAAGTAATTATAGGAAAATCCCTTGATAAATGTTACTCCTAAGTGTTAAGTCTCCTAAAAATTGGGAACTTACAAGCTATTACAAGTTAAAATTTACTGATAGTGTAAAAACATCCTTACACCGTTTAGTATATATGACTTAAATCCACAATTAGTAGATAATATTTCTCTTAACACAGCCTATATATTGTGATGCTGATGAATTCCAACAAATTCAAATTTTTGCTCATGTTCTTCTGAGCAAGCTCTTTTCCAAGTCTCAGCATTGCTCATGTACTAGTTAAGTATAGGTATGAAGCCGCGATAAATCCTTAAACATGAAACTAGTAGTATCTTGATTTTTGAAACGAAGGTTTTCCGAAAACAACCTCTCTATCTCTGTGAGGTAGTGGTAAGGTTTGCATACATTTCTAACCTTCCCAGACCCTACTTGTGGAATTCCACTGGGTATGATGTTGTTGTTGTATGAATCAAGTAGTAATAAACTTCAACTTTTTCTCAAATTTCCTAAACCATACTTCTACGTTGGATGAACTATAGTGAATAGTATCTCTTACCCTGCAGGTAGACAAAATCTAGAGAAATATCAAGTGGATAAGGATGGGAATATCATATTGTAAGCTCAACAAATCACAGGGTAGAGTTCAATCCTTGTGGCCACATATAATGGATGTGTCCATTCCTGGAAAATTGGAAGGATTGGAGATTGCCAAGTGTGCATTAGTTGCTGCACATGGGATCTAGATACCCAATGAGATCAAGCATATATACACATCACTAGATAAGGACTCTTTCCCTCTTACTTAGTACTCCCTATATATGGTGGAGCCTCTTGTAATTACTTTCATCTCATCACAGCCAACTTCAACAGTATTTTGAACCATCAAAGAATTACTTTTTATCTTTGAGATAAACCATGGTAGCTGCTACAATGGCTCTTTCTTCCCCTTCTTTTGCTGGAAAGGCAGTGAAACACTCGCTCTCTCCCTCAGAAATCTCTGGCAATGGAAGGATCACTATGAGAAAGGCTGTCCCCAAGCCTGCCGCATCTAGCAGCCCATGGTATGGCCCTGACCGTGTTAAGTACTTGGGCCCATTCTCTGGTGAGCCTCCAAGCTACTTGACCGGTGAATTCCCTGGTGACTACGGGTGGGACACCGCTGGACTTTCAGCAGACCCGGAAACCTTTGCCAAGAACCGTGAACTCGAGGTGATCCACTGCAGATGGGCTATGCTTGGTGCTCTTGGATGTGTCTTCCCTGAGCTCTTGGCTCGTAATGGCGTCAAGTTTGGCGAGGCTGTGTGGTTCAAAGCTGGATCCCAGATCTTTAGCGAGGGTGGACTTGACTACTTGGGCAACCCAAGCTTGGTCCATGCACAAAGCATCTTGGCCATCTGGGCTTGCCAAGTTGTTTTGATGGGAGCTGTTGAAGGTTACCGTATTGCTGGTGGACCTCTTGGTGAGGTTGTTGACCCTCTCTACCCTGGTGGCACCTTCGACCCATTGGGCCTTGCTGATGACCCAGAGGCATTTGCTGAGCTCAAGGTAAAGGAGATTAAGAACGGTAGACTTGCTATGTTCTCTATGTTCGGATTCTTTGTTCAAGCCATTGTTACCGGAAAGGGTCCATTGGAGAACCTTGCTGACCACCTCGCAGATCCAGTTAACAACAATGCCTGGGCCTATGCCACAAACTTTGTCCCCGGAAAATGAATATAATAAAATGTTGTCTGATGTCCTTGTAAAGTTGTAATTGTGAGTTTACTTGACAACAGAATGGATTTTTCTTATATTCCAACTATGGTGCAGTCCTGATTTTCATTTTTCAATGGCATGAAGGAAATACTGCCAGTTTCATATCGAAAAGGGAAAAAAGATGACAAATCCAAAAAAGAAGTTACATTTTAAAACTTGAATATACAGACCAGAGGAACTCATGGAATTCAATTAATTCTCAGGAAGCAACACTCTTAACTTAGTGCCAAGAATAACATGATGCTATTAACTTGATTACTTATTTTCCTTTCAAGAAATGAGATAAATTAAGAGGACATACATTATTTCATTACTATCTACACCATTGACATTTCAATGATAAGGGAAAACCAATATACATGTTTTATAATCAGAATGCAGTAAGTACTCCCTCCGTTTCAAATTCATTTTCTTATTTTTTTAAGCCTCTTTCAAAGAGCATGCTTGTTTATTTTTTACAACTTTTGATTTCAATTTTTCAAGTCCACAAGATTAAATAATATTTTGGTAAATTCTACGACCGCGAGATTCATAAGTCTTTTTTAATCAAAACTGGACAGACAAATAAAAACGGAGCGAGCAATATCTAACAGTTTCCTGGTCATTGATATACCTAGATGTGATTAGCATCCTTAATTTGGACAAATTCGTAAGTGTTTTGTATATTCATCCTTCCTTACAGGCATGTGGTACTAGCTTTAGAGTAAAAAGCATCTGTGTGACAGCATATATAATAGAGGCAGGTAGGTATCCTTCCAAACATGGCTCATAGTAATGACCAGAGCCAAAAGACGTAGCAAGCAGAAGATATACATGACATTGTAGAAAAGGAAATTAAGTTCTATCAATTGACATTGTGAAAAATACTTACACAGTCATATCACTTATTACCAGAGGCGCACGAAGGTAGCCTTCAGCATACTGGTGTGACAAAACTAAACAGTTTTAGCTTAAACCATGAATGCAGATTAAATTTAAAATCCATTAACTAATACGAGAGGTTGTTGTCCTAGATTCTAGAACCCTTAAAGTTCAGGTTAGGTCCGGGGAGGTTATTGTGTTACGCAGACTTACCCCTACCATAATTCTACACTGAATGATATATAGTGCTGTTAGATAAAATCTGGAGAAATTCCCAATGGATAATGATAAGATATAACATATTATAAGCTCAACAAATCACAGAATAGAGTTCAAGACTTTAGCCACTTAAAGGTGGACAACATTGGTTGGGTCCCCGCTGTAAACATCCTGGAAATTTGATGGATTGATAATTGCCAAGTGTGCATTCATTGCTAACATGGGATCTTGATACCCAATGAGAGCAATGATATAGATATCACTGGATAAGAACTTTTCCCCTCTTTCTTAATTTCTATATATGTTGAATTAATTCCCTTGTAATTTCATTTCATCAGAGCCAACTTCAACAATATTTCATACCATCAAACACTTACTTTTTGTCTTGATACAAACACAATGGCAGCTTCTATGATGGCTCTTTCTTCCCCTTCTTTTGCTGGACAGCCGGTGAAACTCTCGCCCTCTCCCTCAGCAATCGCTGGAAATGGAAGGATCACTATGAGAAAAGCTGTTGCCAAGGCTGCCCCATCTAGCAGCCCATGGTATGGCCCTGACCGTGTTAAGTACTTGGGCCCATTCTCCGGTGAGCCTCCAAGCTACTTGACTGGTGAATTCCCTGGTGACTACGGGTGGGACACCGCTGGACTTTCAGCAGACCCGGAAACCTTTGCCAAGAACCGTGA
>JAPFFP010000046.1:12785303-12818420 GCA_026153255.1 Solanum medicagineum
CACTGTAATTGAAGAACTTATCACATTGTGTTTTATGGACATTGTGCATCAAATCCAGTATTTCATGAGAAGACTAAACACATTGAGGTTGATTCTCAATTTTGTGAAGTCGAGTGATCAACTTGCAGATATCTTACCAAGCTTTTCATCGGTCATCGTATTAATTACATTTGTAACAAGTTAGGTACATATGACTTGTATGCACCAGCTTGAGGGGGAGTGTTAGAATAAGAATAGGATTCCTATTTATAATTGGAATAGAAACAGGTAAATACTATCCTGCTTAGAATAGGAATAGGAATAATAATATTATATAGAATCCTACTTGGAAAAGGATTATATTATAGTATCCTAGTTGGAAAAGAAGTCTAATATAGTATCTATAAGTATGTAATAATGTAGACAACAATTCAACAATTTTTTCCTCCCATATTTCTCACAAGCGTCACTACAAATATCTCTAGACACATTAAATCTAAAATCTTACACAGCATTAAGCACAAATACAATACGTATAAAGATATTAAAGTGTAAACAGAATTTTCCCTTCTTTTAATAGTACAATTTTAAGAGTAATTTTATAAAGCTAGTACCATAAATCTGCATTTCAAACCACCATTAAATACAATCAAAGAGCCAATATATGGAAGAAAATAGATCTCAACCTCAAATGGTCAATAGATTCTTAATACTCTAGGAGGAAAGAATGATATCATATTCTTGTGTGAATATGTCATATTTCTATGATCATTGTAAAGAAGTTGCGAGTGTGACAACATAGAGCCTAATTCCCCTATTCATCCACTCTTTTGTAACTGAAAATTTATGTAAAGATCTATGTTAAATGTGAGTTATTATCTATAATTCATCCGAATGTGAATAGTCAAGTTTTTATTTATTTAAACATAGGAGCTGAAAAGTCTATAAAGAAATTGATATCATATCCATTATATAGTATTTAATAATGTGACGCAAACTTTGATGTGAGGCTTGCCACTCAACGTATCCCCAAGAGGGAAAACTTTAAGTATCTGGGGTCCATCATCCAGAATAGTGGCGATATCGACGATGATGTCACACATCATATTGGGGCAGCATAGACTAAATGGAGGCTTGCATCTGGAGTATTGTGTAATAAAAAGATACCACCTAAACTCAAAGGTAAGTTTTACGGATTGGTGGTTAGACCATCTTTGTTGTAAGGGGTGGAGTGTTGGCCAATTAAAAATGCACATGTACAGAAGATGCATGTCGTAGAGATGAGGATATTGAGATGGATGTGTGGTCACACCAGGAGTGACAAGGTTAGGAATGAGACAATTCGGGTGAAGCTAGAGGTGGTTCCGGTGGCTGATAAGATAAGGGAAGCGAGACTGTAATG
Organism: Solanum medicagineum; assembly: GCA_026153255.1. Lineage (NCBI taxonomy): Eukaryota > Viridiplantae > Streptophyta > Magnoliopsida > Solanales > Solanaceae > Solanum > Solanum medicagineum. The sequence goes on from JAPFFP010000046.1 coordinate 12,786,685, forward strand.
GTTTGGACATGTGCAGAGAAGGAGTACCGATGCTCCTGTTAGGAAGTGCGAGAGGTTGGTTTTAGGAGCTACACGGAGGGGTAGAGGTAGACCGAAGAAGTACTGGAGGGAGGTGATCAGACATAATATGGTGGAACTTGATCTCACTGAGGACATGACCCTAGATAGAAAGAAGTGGAGGTCGCGAATTAGAGTAGTAAGCTAATTAGTTGGTAGGGTTAGGTGGTTATCTAGTCATGGGGTATATAGTAGGGTAGAGGAGTAGTAGTGTTTTATAACATGTGTTGTCATTATTTGTTGTTTATGTGCTTTTGGTTATTAGTTGTTTTTTGCTGTTCCCTTTCTTTTACTTTTTGTCATATCTAGTTTATTCTGCTTATGGGTTTTTGAGACGAGGATTCCCAGGAAACAACCTCTCTTCTTATATGAGATAGTGGTAAGGTCTGCGTACATTCTACCCTCCCCAAACCCCGCTTGTGGGATTCCACTGGGTATGTTATTGTTGTTGTATATAGTATTTAATAAGAATACATTAAAACAAATACATTGTCTGGTGATTTGTTCTCCTAAGCCATCATTTAGCTATTATTGCATTTAAAGTAACCAATGCATCATCAATGTACAAATCTGCTAAGTGAAACTTTTGAGATAATTGATACAAATTAAAATAAAAAATAATTGTAATTAATTCAGCTGAAAATTTGTTAGTAGTAACAATTTTGTTTGAGGGGTAAAATGGTAGTCCAACTTTGTACTTTGTTGCACCCTTTCCTTTTTAGTCCGTCCCATAAAGAATGTCACCTTACTAGAGTTAGAAACAATTTACCTTTAAAATTCTCCTTTTACCCTTAATGAAATGATTTTCAACCACACAAATATCTATGGATGATTTAACCACAAGTTTCAAAAGTCTTTCTTCTTTTCTAAACACCGTGTCAAGTCAAACGGTGGCACATAAAATGGGACTGGGGGAGTAAACTAATATTACTATGATATGATATGACTGATACCAACCATTCTTGAATCATTAGAAAGAGGCGCTATGGGGTTTCCAAGTTTCGGATGTCTCCCTAAAGGCAGGATTTCTGACTTGATTAGCACAGAAACAAAAAGATGGAACTGCTAGACTGGAAGGATTTGGTTACTGAATAGTTCATTCTCACGTACCCCCAACTAGAAGATCCAACACATAAAAATGAAAATCCAACAGCTTTGTTCCTGTGCAGATGTGAATTTGTTTTGACGAAACTGGACATGTAGAACCTCCCCTTTTTCTTCTTCTGTATTTCTCATTTTATTGATAAACAAAGTTAAAAGGCTTGAGCTAAAGAGGCTTATCTGTGTGCTACAATCAGCGAAATATAGCACAATGATATAATCATTAATACGACACAATGATTGTATTTACATATAGCACAGGAAAAGGAAACCATCACCTGAATATACGGCATTGGGCTAGAACCAAGAAGAACAAATTGACCTCCCAACTCCAAAGTCCTATATATGGCATGTCTAATAAGATGCACGCCCTTTTGAGGTACCAGTCTTGTTATGCAACCAACCTGTAGCCAAGCAATCTTAGGTTAAAATATGCAAGTGATGTGGAAGTTTTTATCCAAAAGGGAAGAATAACCGCTGCAATGTCAATTAGAATATCCACCCAACTGTTGCTCTTCTTAAATCATTAGCCATTAATCCTCCACTATCGTGTTTGAAAGATTTAAATTCCATACGCCATGTCCGTTATGTTGTCTTTACTTTTCAACTTTGGTTTTAAGCAGTGAGTACATTTACATCAGAATTTGTGACATCCGCCAAGAAAGGCCATTGGTACAATAAAATGAGTAGTGCATCATCGTCATAATGTCATCCAAATATTATTAAAGAAAAATTAAAAGCAATGGGATGATTCATGGAATCTAACATCACGACTGTTCATAACTCATGCTATTCCAACATTTTCGACGAACTTAGACTTTATTCAAAAGGTTTTTATTTCAAATGAAACGTTTCTAGAGTAAAATTTGATAACATATTATCCCATGTTAACTAACGGTGTGGACAAGATTAGCTTGAGAGAAGATTAATAAACTATGCAAGATACAATGGAACTAATTGACATATACGGATACAAATATTTTGGAGGACCCACCAGCATGCTTTGCAGCTCAAGAGAATTTATAGTCAGATTTTAAGATTAGGCTGAGGACTTCCCAACTAAGTTTAGTCATTGCATGTAAACTTGCCTCTCTTTACAATCTTGTTCATGGACTCAAGTAAGAAAGAGTCATCACTTAGTGCATCTCTTTTTCTTCTTTTTTTTTCCTGCAGAAAATTCACACTAGTGGAATCCTCTGAAACCAATGGTAGTTCAGCAGTATTTTGCTTCTTTAAATATTTTTTTGCTATCCAAACTTGGAATCCCTGAATTCCTTTGGAACGCAAACAGCTATGCTATAAATAGTAGTTGCTTCCTATATTCTCCATAATATGTGACACACTTTCCTTTTTAGTTTTTTCCTGAAAAGAAGACACATTCTCTTTTTGGAAACTATTTACTCTTAGCATCATATTTTACCTGAAATGACATGACTTGTTGGGACCCACTTGACATAAAATGAAAAGACATACGGAACTCTCCATCACTCATTTAAAAGGAAATATTACACTTCGAAAATATTTGACCTACAGGCCAAAAGACTTCTTTTTTCTTAAACTCCAGTTTAGTCAAATACCTTCACATAAAATGAGATGGAGGAATAGTTTATGTATTGAATGTCATAATTAAAAGGTAAATCACAATCTAAACAAAGTTGTGGTGTTATAGCAGTATAATACTGACATCATAATCATTCACAGATAAATAAATTACTGACATTTTAACCATAAACGAGGGAAATTCTTACCAAAGGTCGTCTAAATTCAGAAGAAGAGAGCCCTAGAAGTCTTCTTAAAGCTTCTTTATTTTCTATTTTTCCATCTATGTCACTGGCACTATATTGGACCTTAAGAAAATTATCAGAAGCAGGATTCCAAGCATCAGTATCAATTCCATTCAGAATTCCAGCAAACTTCTTAGAATGGGAGTTAATTGTTGCATGAAGTCCTTTTCCTCCCTGTACATCAGAAATGAAAATTTGACTCCGAGGCAGAAATTCATCAGGCAAGGTGTAAGTACTGTCTAAAAGTTGTCAAAGTAACTTTTTGTGGGAGGAGATTATTTACTTGCAACATGCATAAGTAATTCATATCATCATTTTGCAAATTGGATCATTCTACAAACTTAACAATCATCATGCCAAAAGAAACAAAGCTTAGAACTCAAACGGAAGTGCAGTAAAATTTTGAAGAGAACTTGATCCTTCTGCCAATCCACCTTTGGACTTCTCAGATCTCGAATAAACTTCTGATCAAGTCAAATATCAGGAGTACCACCAATAAGTATCAAGGTCTTCTAAAGATTTTGTCAAGTAGTATGTTTTACCATCTTGAAAATATATTGGCCATATGGCTAACTTAAATCATCAATGAAGACCCAAAGATATGATCACTGGACCTTCTACAAATTACAAAATCAAGGAAGTTTCTGATCACTTGTTTACAGAAGACATGAGATTCCATATCAATCCTTGAAGTCAACAGGGGAATATTCAGCATCTTTGATACTAGGAAGAAAGACAAGGAAAAGAAAATTGAAAAAGGAAAAGAAATATATTTTGAGACTTTTTGGCAACAACAGAAGATTTTATTTAGTTATGAAGATGGCAACAGGTCATTTTAGGCCCTGCAGGAACTATAGTTCAAAAGTCCTCTTTAAGTTGAATTTCAAACAAAAAGTACCGTGTAGCCCCCAGGGCCTAGCTCAAGTGGCAAAGGGTGGAGGATTTGTGGCTGACGTCAAAGGTTCAAGCCCCACACCATGCAAGGAGAAGCCTGGTATTTAAGTGGAGAAGGGTAGAAGGCCAGCCCCATTATCCACTGAGTTTAGAAGGTTGTGGTTAGTCCAAAGGGCAAGCCACGGATGGATTTCTTGGTTATCAAAAACAAAAAAACCACTGTGCCTCACTAGAGAAACCAATTACTTAAGTATAATATAAAAACGAAATGACTGGATGCTGCATGGAAACAGAATGTGAGAGAAGATGCTTTGGAAATGAAATTCATACCTGAGCAGAGCGAACCTCTTGAGCATAAGTTGGTGAAACTGTGGTAACAATGTTAGAAAACACAATTGCACCCTGGAACAAGAAAGAACCACATCAACAATGTATTAAAAAAGTTGACATGGAAGGAAAGGAGCCACCAAGATCAGTTATAACCACTAATCAACAGATATTTTGCTACCTTCACGGGATTTATTCTATCATTTGCTGAATTGTCCTGCATCCTATCTGGTCTGTTCAAGTGATAAGCATCAAGACCGCAAGATGTTAATTCTGATGCCGGTGCAGTCCCTTGATACTCAAAATTATGGCATGTAAAACAAATCCTCGCTGAGTCCAATCCTTTCGGCACATATATTTCCCAATAAAGTGGTGCCTTCATGAAATAATAGAATCCTGAATGTATGAAAAACAGCAGCTAAAAGGTACCAGAGAAAATGGAAATTCTAAAGGTACCAAAGAAATTGGAATCAATCTTACAACAAAGCCTGTTTGCCAATCATGGCAATGAAGTATATCAGGTCTTTTTTCAGCCTGAAGTAGTAATTCAAGTGCTGCCCTGCTAAAGAATGAAAATCGTTTGAAATCATCGTGCTCTCCATAAACTTGTCCTCTACAGAAGAATTTACCAGGATGCTGAGGCTCAATAAAATAAACTGGAAGGCCTGAAAACAAAAATAAATAAACATGATATAGCCAAACCTACACGGAGAAGATGTAACAAGAAATGGACCCTTGTGGACCGTAAATACTCTTGACCTTCAACAGTGCCTGTCCAGATATTATTTTTGTATAACCGACCATCAAAATATGACTCAACCACCACATCTAAGACCTGTAAAAGCATAACCATTACGTGATATCACAACCTGGCTACTAAAGTAATAATGTGAATGTCAACATTTAAGTATACCTTCATATTCTTAATTGACTCATACTGCATACAGTCATATTTAGGAAGAACAATTTCCACAAGGTGTCCTTTCTTCTGCAGAGCCTTGCCAAGACCTGCCACCACATCCCCTAGACCACCTACCTATGAGACAATTAAGAAACGCCTTCTAGATAATTTAAACATTACAAATGCCTCAAATACAGTTGTTGCTAAATTATAAGTATATAATTACGTAGTTGTAGCTTAATTTACCAAAACATTATCCTTGAAAGCTTATTATACATAAATAAGACAAACAATATATCAGTGTCTTTCAACAAAACGTGCAACTTTCAGAGGGCATAACAGGCTAACAAAGAACAAAAAACAAATAAAGAAAGACAAAAGATCCCAAAAGTAGAAATACTGGCTGCATTTGATTATCTTGCACGGTAAGGAAAAACTGAAACTGTTAAGATAAATCTTGTTCAATGTACCTGTTTTTATATACACTCATTGGCCAGCAATGATTGCTGCCTACTTTGCTATACTTTTACTAAAATAACAGTTTTCCCGAGAAAAGGTAAGTATACACTTTTACCAAATAAACATTAGCATCAGCCATCAGGAAAATTCTACAATGCACAGATGAAGATTAGGCGCATATGTGATTCTGATCTAACCCAAAGTTATCTGGAATCATGATTAAGATGATCTATAACCAACTCAAACTAATTGCCTTCATATTTAAATCAAGGTACTATAATTTAATTATTTTTAGTAACTGCCATTGCTCTATTTGTACATCAATGTAAGGAGAAAACAACTCCGTCCTAAATACAGAAATACAATCCAGTAATCCATTCTGAAGAAATTGTTATACAAATAAATAGGGCTGAAGTTTCATTATCTTCCTCTAACAGAGGACTACAATTCACAGAAGTGAGCCATTATACCTTTGCAATAGGCGCCATCTCAGCTGCAATATGGATGATATGCAGTCCTGGACTATTTGTTGACCAGAAAAGAAACTGCAAGTTATATCCTTAAACTAGGAATATTCAGTAACAAATTATTGAAACCAGACATACCGGGTTGGTGATGAAGTAAATTTAATAAATGTCGCTAGAGTTTCACGATCATTCTTTTCCTTGCATGACATATATGCATCACAGATACGTCCATCTCTCTTCCAAACCAGTTCTCTTAACAACTTTGCATCCTCCTTTGAGATTTTCTTTTCCATAGACCAACCTTCGATCATCAACAACAACCGACTCCAAAATTCCCAAGGCATATCATTTACAGGTTCATCTAGAGCTTTTTTTTCAGTTTCCTTTCTCAAATGATCAAGTGTATCTTGAAACTCCTTGACAGAATCCTGATACAGCTTGACATAAGATTGTATCTCTTCATCAGACCTCTGAAGGCGTTCATCAAGAAGTTTTATCTTTTGCTGCATTTGTTCATTATACTTCTGTAACTTCTCATATGAAAGCTTATAGATGCTGGCCTCTTCAAGAGATTCTTCAAGTCTGTCAACCTTTTTCTGTAGCTCTTGGTTTTGCTGTAGCACTGATATTGCTTGATCTGCTTGTTTGGTTGCCTTAGCTAGCAACGCTTGTAAGTGTTCCACCTTTTCATATAAATTTTTGCACTCCAATTTCAAGGCAGAGAGCTCTGAAACATCTACCTGAGATGCAGCAAGTTTAGATTCCAACTCACTTAAAGAAGATTCAAGAACTGATCGCTCTTTCTCTAGCATTAAAATGCGTTCATCTGTTTCCTTGACTAAGCTAAGCTCTGACTTCATTGCTTGAAGATCTTGCTTCAATAATATATTTTCTTTCCTTAACGAATCAAATTCCTCGCTCAGTGCATTAACAGAACCACCATGTGAAAGAGGAATTGAATTATTCACATTAAGCACATTTTCCTCACTGCCTCTGCTGCTAGACAATTCATTTTTCAGCTGTTCCAATTGGTCTTCAAGAAGTTTCACGTGTATTTTTTCTTGGGCAGGAACTCTGAGCAGTGCATCAGTTTCTGCCAGCTTCATTTCTAAACGTTTGATCTCCCCATGCAAATCTTCTTTCTCTCCAAGAACTTTTTGAAGTTCTTCTAACGCATGGACACGAGCTTCATTGAGTAGATGAACATCTACAGATGTTATTCAGAAGGTAATTCAGTTACACAACGATCTTTTGATTTTGATAAAATTCACACAAATTTCCCAAGGAGAAACCATAAAATAGCAAAATAGTGAACTTAAAGAATGAAAACCAGAACTGTCTTACTCTTCTCCGCATTTCTTATCATGCCAACCAAATCCTGAAGATGAACACTTGAAGGTTGTCCCTCTTCATTTGAGTCGACAGACTGTTTAAATTACAAGGTATTCAATTTATGATCCCAAGTAATTTGCACAATCAGGATAAATTGAAGAAAAGACAAAAATGCAAAAGACATCACTAATTAAAGAGACATGAAACAAGAATCTTTTCAATTTCTTTATTAGCAAGGAACAAAACGACAAAGACCAATTGATGGAGCTTATTTCTGAGGATGCATGGCATGCATCAAACCTCTGTTGAATTGCTAACTTTTTGCTCCTAACAAAATAAACTGGATGTTATTTGATGCTCTAAGTTGTTAGGTCCATATATACTGATGATAGATCAGGTTCCATACTTATGTAAATGGCATTGTAGATGGTATAGGTCAGTAGAAAATGTAAGGAAGTACTCGTAGATTGCAAAAGAGAAGAAGCAATGAGAGGTCCAAAATAATTACTAGCCTGCATTACATATATCAGTTGGCATGAAATCTCAGGGGCCTATATACTCAGCAGAAAGAAATGCAGCATGAAGTTCTGGAAGGCGCAGGTTTATCTTTTCGGAAATTGTTTTAACACTAGTTAAACCATTTAAAGAACTCCATTTTTCTTACAGTATTTGTTGGTGTTCAGAAATTAAAACTCTAGTGCATATGAAGCCATGTATTTTGATATTGAATATGAATACATTAGGAACTCTCTTTTTCTAGTGGAAGCATCCACCCTTGGCACATAGTTCATACTTCATAATATAAATTGTTATCCATCACAAAAGCACAACGTACAGCAATTTAGTTCAAATGCTGAGAGGCCCTTAATTATTTGTCAATGGCAAAATAAGGGCTTGTCTCCTCAAGGCACTCGTTGATGCATGCCTGAGATTTGCATATAGCTTTAATATGGTTCAAGATTTGTGAAAAGCTCCACACAGAGAATTCAATGAAAGGGGTAATTTGAATGACACACCTGAAAATCTTTATTCGACATACATACAGTACATAATGACTACAAGTACCTCATAGTATAATAACTCAAAGAACATACCAAATAACTAATCTCATCTGAACTTTCGGTATCCGTCAAAGTGTCAACATTTTCTTCAATTGAATTTTCCTGATTTGAACTTGATAGGGTTTGTTTGGACATCTTTTTAGCATTGGAATCTACATCATCACTTGACTGAAGATCAACATCTGGTGGGCGTTCAATGTTTATCTTCTTGGTATGTTGTTTTTTGTTCTGCAAACTGGAAAATTCAGAGCACAGTTAATTAGTGTAGCAGGAGATAGAAAAGAAGACCAATTTTGTGTCCCCAACTACGTTGATCTACTTGCCTCCCAGAAATACATTTTTCACCTAGCCATTTAAATAAAGTTCCAGATTATGTAATAAATTGCAGCTTATTCAATAACAATTATTTTCATCTTTTGCAATTCCAAATTCCAGGAAACGACTTCTCCACACGTAAAAATATTCAAATCACAGAAACTAAAGCAAATGATCCTCCGCAATTCAAATCTACTCAACTACTCATATCGGAAGGATTTCAAATAATCCCGTAAACGTAATTTAAAACCGAACAATGAAACTAGAAGCATTTTACACAACTCAAAAAACAATAAATCAACTCCAACTAAAGCAACTGATTCTCCATTACTCAAAAACTCCAAAACCTAATTAAACAAGTCAAAAAAGAGTACAATCAATATTCTTTTTTTTCACATATTAACCTCCAATCATTCAACGAAATGCAATCAAGTGTTTCAGCAATGCAATCAGCTGATCCTTACAAAATCTACACTAGTCGAATTGGATTACCTGAGATTGCGACGCTGGCGCATTTTGCCGGAAGCTGTTTGCAAGCGCTGATAAGGCATTGGATAGAATGGAACATTTACTTGTGTGGAGAAAGGTAGTCCTCCGCACCATTTTTGAGTCGGAAAACACTTGGAGATGAAGATCATCTCCATCTGCTGGAATGCAAAAAATCCTTGAGAGAGTGAGGGAGAGAGAAGAGAGAAAGGAACAAACCGTTTCTTAGAGCCAACGATTCCTGAAAACTATTTCGGTGTGCTAATAAAATTGCACATATCTTCTATCTTATTTTATTTCCTTCCTGAAATTAAAACAGTGCATCTATCTTCGAGCCGCGCGGAGAAAATAGGAGAAGAAATATCTTGGACTTGGGGGAAACAGGATGATTCACTACGCTTTGGTCTAGGATAAGACTTTGTCCTCCTAATTGAAGGGATTAAGTTAATGCAGACAAATATTTGAATTAATACAGGTATAGTAAATTTATCATGTTATCACTATTTATAATGTTCATTTGTCATATGTTTTAAAGCCATTGTCGAAGAAAGATAAAAGTATTACATTGGTGGTTAATGAAATACGTGGATTTCTTATAAGAGTTAGGCAATCCTTCTCCCCTTGAGTTAACTTTTAGGGTGTGAATTAAGCGCAAGACCTAATTTTATAGAAAACGATAGCTTCTAAACACATTGTAATTTCTGGAACGAATAACATGCTTGTAATCAACAGTTCAGCTAAGATGTAACTAACTCTAACCAACTCTAACGAAAAATGCTAAGTTAGAAATACAAATACAATATAAACTAAAAATCTCAGTTCAATATTATCTAATTCATATTGATAGATAATCTTGAATATGAGCCTATGATGTAATTAACTCTAATCAACTCTAACAGAAAAAATGACTTAGAAATACAAATACAATATAAAAAGAAATCTCAGTTCACTACTATCTAATTCATATTGATAGATAATCTTGAATATGATCGCATAATGTGATTATAAACCTAAGAATTGATTCGATTAGGATAATTTGAGATTATAATCAAAATTATTTATCCTATATAGATTAAAATTATACATTTCTCCTTCCACTTGCGATAACTTCATATAAATTTAATTTCAAACTCTATATCAAAATAATACATATTTAAACCGTTGGGTTGAATTGTTTTCTTTGTATGGAAAATTGTGGAACGTGAAATGATGCAGATGGCTAAAGAGCCTCACGTCACGGGATATTTGCTTAATAGGAAACGGGTAGTAATACAGTGTTCGATGGTGCAGAATAAGGATAAGCTATTTCCTTTTTATTGTCCAATAAGGAAAGAAGTATTTGGATAGGCGGGGTCGAACAACAAAAAGTGGGTCCCAAAAAGTACTCAATCATTTCCGTTTTTGGTCCGTATATATCTTTGACCATTTTTTTTTTTCATCTCAATCGAAAAATTATAAATAAGAGGATAGTTTAGCGATTTTTTTTTTTTTTAGATTTTATAGACAATATAAATATATTTAAAAGGAATTAATTACAAAAATAATATAGCAAAAGATAAATTAATATTTTTTTGATTAAGTAAGATGATCAATGATATAACTACAGAGGAAAGATACCTTAATTCAATTTATTTATTATTCTCTTGGAGCTTTAAAGGCATACTATTATTATTTTAATTTTATTTTCTTGATAATATTGTTTGATGGTTTTAAACATATGAATTATATTCAATATAATCGCATATATTCTCACGAGAAATATATTTTTTGACTTTAATGCAATCTAATAGAAGGAGATGAACCAAGTTTATAAAATATTTTATTCTTTATATCAAAAAAAAATTATTATATTCTTCAATTATATTTACATTATCAGAAATGGATAAAATAATAAAAATCGACAAGGAAACTTTTCCTAATATGTTCGATACTTTTTTTGTTGCTCTGAGATGACTACATGTAACATGTTATATCACTGCATGCATCACTAATAAAGGAGGTAAAAAGCTCTTGTATATTTAAGGTTGGGTACCAGTAAGCTTTGATCTTAAATTAATTAGAAATTAAAATATATATTTAAAAATTAATTAAGAAATTAAAGTAGTTGTAACAAGGTCTTGACTTTCGATTGATAAAAGCTGATTCCCATACATAATGAGATCTAACTTTGGAGCATTTGCTCATGATTTTTTTAAATCTGAGTTGAACTTCAAAAAAATGCGTTTGACCACAAAAAAAAAAAAAAGAGAGGAAAAAAGAAAATATCAGCAACAAGCAACACCCTTTGAATAGAAATACTATTAAGAGATTAAATTTATTTCAGAATAAAAACAAGCCTAGACTATAGTTTAATATTTATATATAATTTTTAAAAAGGATGAGGCAGATATATGCAAAGTACGTGTACTGAACTAGTTAATCTATACATATGTAGAATTTTCTTTTGCACATCCACCACTTTGAGTACCAAGAAACTCTTGTGATGCTCCAGTTTTACAGTTTCTCAAAACTTGATCAGCTTTTTGCTTTTGTTCATCAAGGTACTGCTGATAAGCATATGAAGCAAATCCCCAAATAGCCAAAACAATTGAAATTGCTTTCACCCCACTCATCTTGTCATGAAAGATAATCACAGACAGAATCGGAATTAGCGGCGCACCAAAGGTAGTAATCACATTTGCAAACACAGCAGAGACTTTCATAATCAAGCCAAGCAGACTATACGTATATAGCTGCCAACACACACTAATCCAAAATAATATCATAACATAAGACAATTTCCCAAGCTTGAAATTATGCATCTCGGAGTTTAACTCCTTCCAATCTTTACTCGCGAATAAACCAATCAGAATGATACACGTCGCGAAGAAGGACTGAGAGATGATAACGTCCATGATTTCTCTCAATGTATTCTTCTTCAGGATTTTTCTGAACATGAGTTCGGTTAGGGAAAATAGTAAACCGAAACCGGCTGAGGCAATCAGCGTGCATATAAATCCAATTGCGTAGTAATGCTTGGACGACGACGTTTTGCTTGAGGAATCGTCGGGTTGTAAGGCTAGGAGAAGGGAGGAAATGGTGAGGAGGGCGATGGAATTGGCGATGAGAGGGGTAACTTTTTCTAGTCTCATGAAGAGGGAAAACAAGACATTGAAGGCTAATTGAGTTGAGGAAATAAGGGAAAAAGTTGAGGCTGGGAGATATAGAAGGCCAATGGAAAGTAAACTACAGCCTCCTCCAATTAGAAAGCCAAGAAAGATATAGAAAGATAACTTGACCATTATAGAAGGAGATTTTGAGTCGTGACAAATATTTCCTTCTTCTTTATTATTTTTGGTCCAGTTTAGGATCATGGGAATTAGAAGAATGGGAAAACCAATAGTTTCAGTAAGTGAAATCAACCAGGTACTGTTTCCACCTTTGTTGTAATACAACTTTCCAAGTATTGTAGCTACTGACTGGCTAGCAAGGACAATGAAGGTGTGGATGCCTATTTCCAGCCATTTCTTGTACTTATTAACGCCCTTTGGAGTCGTCAATGATTCAGGCTTCATCGTATTTGGATCAGTTTCTTCTTGGACGTCTGTGAATAATAAGCAAATAGATCCAAAGTTAGCTCGTGTCTTTCTTCATAATCAACATAAACAGATTCTAAGTTAATGATGTAAATGGCAAGCCATCTGCCACAGGCTGTTCTGTGACCTCCTGGTCACATGACAACAACTTTATCAGTTACTCTAATGCTCCTCTTTAAGTTAATGATGTAAAAAAGGTACTTATGTGATCATGTCAATTACAAGGTAAACTGAAGCAAATCTTTATGATAGAACATTAATGGTGTTACAACAAGTACTATCACGTCACAATCCCAAACAAATTGGTATTGGTTACGTTATATATATATATATGTGAATCCTTCTACTGACATAAGTATAAATTTCTGAAAGGTTAATTAAAACATCTCTTAGAAGAGTACAAAATGTAAAGTAGAAGTCCTAACATGATCCCTACATTGATGACATAAAAAGTCTTCACATACACTGTCATGTAGATTGTTTAAAATCTTCTCTTAGTTATCTGCCTATCAACGACTGCAATATCTCTTACCTTCCACTAGAAGGTAACTAGTGAAGGAATTTAAAAAGAAATAATGCACACATAAACATGTTTTTTAATTTGACCTCTGCTAATATATGTGATCTCTAATTCTGGACATGCCTTAAATTTTTACTAAGTTCAACAAATAGACATACACACCCTATGTGAAACATTCGAACTGATTTGTATATGCCATGCAGGATATATAGGTCTATATGTTCAACTTCATACGAATTTAAGTGACTTTTATAAACACGCTAAGTTAAGTGCATATAATATTAGCTGAGCCCAAGTGGGAGGGCATTGTTTTATGTATTATGGCATTTAAGAACAAGTAAAGAAATAAAAAATGAAGAATAAAGATTTTTCTTTGAGCTGAAGATTCAATAATGTAAGAAGTCTTACTGATGATATCCTGCTCCTTTTCTGCAACACTTCCCATGGCAATTTGACAAACTCTCTGTCTGAACTTCTTCTCTCTCTCTATGGATTTAAGGAAAAGTTTGAATAAATCTCATGTTAGGATTCTGATGGCTTTAAATTGCATGAGAACAAGATCAGAGTCAGGTAGGACCATAGGGCTAAGGGGAAAGTGGAAAGGTAGTTTATTCGATGCTATTTTAGTAGAAAATTATATCGTTTATACATGATTAAATTATTTTAATTTTTACGTTGAATTCCCTTTGGTTCCTTCGCAGGGGCTGACAATTTAGTAACTCTTACTCAAATAGTGAACTTGTTTAAGTTTAGAGTCCAATTATCAATACTTAAAATATAATCGTTGTAAAAAATACATACAGAACCCATAAAGTTAATATTCTATTTTCGCCTCTCCTTCATCATGTATGTGTTTAGTTTTCATATTTTAATTCACTTAGTAAAAATCTTGCCTCCGCCAGCATGTTAAAGATCGATGAGGTGGGTCCTACAAGAGGGATGGGGTGATGAATTAGAATATATAAAAGGAAAAAAAAGTGAATGGAATATAATTCCAACTCCAGAAATTTTTTCTTGGCCACACACTTTCATATCAAAATAATTTGAGTATTTTTGAACGACTTTTATCATTTTTGTTACATGCATGTATACGTAACCCCCTTACTAAATTTTGCATAAAAGTGTTTACCTTCGATAGTTAAAAAAAGTGTCTTAACTTGGATAACATGCTATATAAGTTTAAACAAAAAAACTGACTATAATAGATAAAGTTTGTTCTTAATTAGATTTTAGGAAGCATAATTAATAGTATCATATAGTTGTTTCGTCTCAATATGAATTTAGAGCAAAATGTCTTGGTCAAGTTATTTATTTACGAATTAAATGAAAGTTGTCCTTATTTGGTTGATATAATTATCAGCAAGGATCAAATATCAACGTGCGAATTGGATCTTTCCATTTAATGAAACAAATGATAACACAAGATATTTATATTCAAATTCATGATTACTCCTTTTTAATTAATAACAAAATAGCAGTCCTCTGTGTATCTTACAAATTATTGTATTTGATTCGTTGCAGAAATAATGAGCATTATTTTTTATATTTGGTTATTTCTTTAGTTTAAAACAATCCACACGCCATATATATTTAAGACTATACAAAATAAAATTCAAAAAACATTTTATTACATTACATAAATCTTTAAAAGAGGTCACTTTAAAAAATAATTTAAAGGGTCAAATATATCCATACTACTATCAAGAAAAATATGTCATTTGCTATACTTTTAACTAAAATATATTTTTTGTTTAAATATATCTTTTCTATTATACTTTGATGCAAATTTATCCTGAACAAAAAGACGCACATCAAATTCAGAATCAAATAATCCACACTCAATTCAAACACATGATTTTTTTATTTGGTAATGGGTCCTTCAAATTATCTATTTTTAGGTTAGGACCTGCATATTTAACGGATGAAAGACACATTTAGCCAAAAATGATACTATATTTGAATCAAAATTACAATTACTAACATATTTAAACTAGTTTTACTAATGTCGAAATAAATATGACCTCCTTTTATTAAAAAAAAAAAAAAAAGAGCTTGGTAAATTGAGGAAAGATTTGGTATTCAAGCCTAAATAAAGACGTACTCGTCCAAAATTTTAACGCAATTAATAAGATGGCAGATAGGAGGTTCTTCATAAACAAATGTATTTATTAGCTAATTTAGTCGAATAAATACGTGCAAAAATCTTTTTTATTCTATGTGTGATAGGAGGTTCTTCATAAAAAAATATATTGCAATTTCGTGTAATACGCTCAAATTAAACACGATTTGTATATATGTCATATAAGATATTTGTGTTATTTATTCTATTTTATTTAAGTATTTATTTATGTAAAACCAAATTTGAAGATTAATATAGATATCAGTTAAAGCCAAATTAGATATATTTATGTATTATTCGTATAAAATAAGTGTTCCACACCGCATTCATGATAGTGTGGAATGTGGATCCATTAAATAAATAAAAGAAAAAAGTATTAAAAACACCTTAAACTTGGCATTGATTATTAGTTTCATCCCCAAACTATTGATAGCGTTAAAAACACCCCTCTGTTTAACACCTCTTACTTGACTAACTGAACTTAAATACACCCTTGATCTTGTAACAAGAGTGAAATACACCCCTAAGTTTTAGCAAAGGGTGTCTTTAACATCTGTGATAATTTGAGGATATATTTTAATTTAGTTAGTCAAGTGAAGGTTTATTTTAAAACTATCAATAATTCGAAAATAAAACTAATGACTTGAGTCAAGTTCAGATATATTTTTAATATTTTTTCGAATAAAACTTTCCAAAAGAAAGGGTAATTTCGTACGTCTGTTCAAGTGCCTAACATGCAAAACATGCTACTGAAAAAATCGTTCAAAAATGGAGTTCTGGTCCCTACGTAAAGTCTGAAATATATATGACAAGAATCTACCTTTCCGTCTTCCACAATTGAACAATTTGCCAAATTCAGGCAATCGTTTCATTTCATATGACACTTTTTAATTTGATATGATATATTAAAAAAATTAAAATTTATGATCTAACTCTTTTAAATATTTATGTGATTGAGATTTATTTCATTAATCGTAAAAAGAATTTTTTTTAGTTATTTCTAATTATAGCAAGAAAACATTCTTTGGAGGATCAACATCATATTTGACAAAAAAATAAATTTAAAGTTTTAAGTGTTTAATAATTTTATTGAATAGAAGTACTAATAATTTATGATAAATACGTTAATAGATTATAAATGAAAGTAAAATAATTGTTAAGCTAAAATAAGTCAATAACAATAAAATTTGACAACTGTAACTTACTGTTTTTAGCTTAAAACAACTCTGAATTTTATCACACACTCCCTAAGAAAAAAGACGATTAGAAAGCAGTCTTTAAGCTCGTCCATACTGTCCAATATAGTAGATATTTCCTTTCGGAATCATATCAACAAAATTGAAGGTCTAAAATCAAATTTCACAAAAGAATATTCGTTATTATATTTTTATAATTGACATATATAAATTAAATAATAATAACAATAATAACACATACAATAAAATCATATAAGTAAGGTCCAAAAACATAGAACGCGCACAAGCCTTACAGAGTTACAATGTAAAGAATGCAAATTATTTTTATTGAGAAGTTAGATACCATGATATTGAAATAGTATTATGTTGAATTTGATAAGTTGATATACTGATATCAAAATAGAGTTGCGCTACTTCAATAAATAAGATAATTTATTGCAATGCTTGATATTTGAAGAAAACATCAAAAAATAAATTTGATCTTTTTGTAAATAGACAATAATATATTTTGTATAGTGTAGAAGATTGATTGTTTGTGGACTTCAAAATATTCAATAACAAGAGAATAAATATAGTAAAGGGGGCAGTGGCGGAGCCACATAGATATTATTAGGGAGTTCATCCGAACCTCCTTCGACAAAAAATTATATTGTTTATATATGGTAAAATATTTTTTTATGTATATTAATAATAGATGTCGAACCTTCTTCATTAGTTCGTACGTCTACTTCTTAAAATTTTGATTTTCCTATAAAAAATTTCTGGCTCCGCCACTAAAAGGGATAGAAAGGTAAATATATGATAAATAGTGTGAGTTCATATTAGTCATCAAAATATAAATAAGACAACAATATAGACAGATATATAAAAAATAACACTACAATTGACTAAATTCTATTTCATTAATTCTTCAATTATTACATTGTTTTCAAATTCTTTTCAAGATATATAAGAAGGCCTCTTATAAATTATAATCAAGCCAGCTCTGTTTCCATTATAGGTGCATGGGTAATGGATTGATTTGTTGATTGCATTAGGTTATGTTAAAAAGGGGTAAATTATACCCAATCCCTCATGGATGTAGACATAAACTTTGATTAATTAATGCAAAAATAGTATAGTAATTGAGAGAGTTGTAACAGGTAGTCACTTCTAAAATGAACTGATTGTGATTTGTCTTGATTGAAGTCTCCATTCTATTAGACTTCACCGTCCTTGGATCAGTGGCAGAGTCAGAATGTTAATTAAAAAAGTTCAAAATTTGAAGAAGTAAATACACAAATTAGTCGGAAAGAGGTTCGACATCTATTATATATACATAAAAGATTATTTTAACCATGCATAAATAGTATAATTTCTTATGGAAAAAGATTCGGATGAACTGCCTGACAGTATAGTGACTCTGTGCTGCTCCGGATAATTTCAACACCGATAATTTTTAATTAATCCCTTGTGAAAGAGCTCAGATAATTGAATTTTCTTATAGTTATATAAAATTTAATTATTTAGCTATAAAATTTTATCTTCAAATACTCCTTGTTTTCTTGTAGTACATTTAGTGTCATTTTTAATTCAATTAACTTAACACAATAAAGCATGAAACAATAAAGTAGAAACTACATACATATTTGTACGTTGAAGACCACAAACAAAATCCCCATGTCACGGCAACTCATTAACGACGAAAGAAAGATACCCAATAGGGATGGTAATAGGGCGGGGTAGGGCGGAGATGGCAGAGGTTGAGTTTAACTCGTAAATTTTTAACTCGCCCTGTTTCGCCCCCCATAAATTTGCCCCCGCTTAAATTATTAAATTCTTTTATTTTTTAATTAAATTTAATATGAAAAGTAAAAATTCATAATCTTTTTTTAAGTTTTTCAATTAACATCTCAACAACTAATTAACTATTTTTAGTTGGTATTTCAACAATTGTTTCTTAATCTTTAATTAAAAATCTCTAATTAATATTCCAATAACTAACAATTTACCTGACATGTCTAATTTAAATTTTAGGAAAAAAATAAAATGAAAGTCAATATTTAATATAAAAAGTTTATATCTTTGATCTTTACTAATTACAAAAATTTAATTTTCTTCAAATTCTATTTGCTTCTTTAAACCAGCAACCCGCCCTGAATTAGTTTTAAAACTAGTTACTTCAACCGGCTCCGCATCTACTCCGCATAGCTCTAAACTCGCCTCGCACCCGCCTCGCACCCGCCCCTTTGCCATCCCTAATACCAAAGCCATGTTATATCAACTTGTTTGTCTTTTGTTGTTGGATCTCTATGTTTTTGGAATGCTTCAAATTTGATCTGAGTATCTAAATCTGGGTCAATATCAGCAAAAACATCTCTAAACAATGTTCTAGCACCATGTCAAATGTATCTAAAGAAGAGCAAAGTAAATGAAGCATGTTCAAAAGTAAACCAACCCCATGAACTGTTATTAAAAACACCATCACATAATTGAACAACCAGAAAGCAATTTACTTGTGATATTTAATTGACACTCATAGATAATAATTAGACAAAATAAATTAGGAAAGTTCCATAAATGTACACTAAAAGTAAAGTAAAAAAAGGACATTAATCTTTTGTTCAATTATATTAATTAGCTCTATGGTTCATTCCTCCTTTCAACAAGTGACACTTGAGATTCTTCTTTTGCCTTTGATAGATCAGCTTTGAGCTTAACTTCATCAAGATACTGTTGATAACCATAGGACAAAAATCCCCAAATAGCCAAAATCATTGAAATTACCTTCACCCCATTCATTTTCTCATTGAAAACAATGAGAGCAAGAACTGGAATAAGTGGAACACTCAATGTAGTAATCACATTAGCAAATAATGCAGATACTTTCATGATTAAAGTTAACAAACCAATTGTATAAATCTGCCAAAGCAGTGCATTCCACACTAATGTCATGACATATGACACTTTTCCAAGTTTGTATTCCTGCATCTCTGTTTTAATCCATTTCCATTCGCCGCTGGCGAATAGGCCAATCAAAATTGCACATGTAGCGAAAAATGATTGCCAAATCACAACGTTCATCACTTGTTTCATAGTGCGTTTTTTCATGATTTTTCTGAATATTCGCTCGGTAGATGATAACAGCAACGCGTACCCTGCTGAAGCGAAGAGGGTGCAGATGAATCCGATTAGTACGTAGCCTTTTCCTTTAGATGATCCGCCTGACGAGGAATCGTCATCGGGTTGGAACACAAGGAGAATTGAGGAGATTGTGAGTAGGATTATAGAATTGGCTATGTAAGTTGTTATTTTTTGAGAATTGAGGAAGAAGGAGAACAGGGCATTGAACCCCAATTGACTAGCGGAAATTAACGAAAATGTTGAAACGGGGAGGTGTAATAGTCCCACGGCATTCAACATACAACTTCCGCCTAAAAGAAATCCAAGAAAAACATAGACTGATAAAAACATCCAAATGGATGGATTTTTGTGTTTATGCTCATCGTCGTCTCCGTTTTCTCCTCCTTTTTTCAACAAGAGAATAGGGACAAGTATCGGAAACCCAGCCATTTGTACTAGTGAATTCATCCAAGTGCTTTTTCCTCCTTTTCTGTAGTAAAGTTCGCCGAGGAGTGTTGCAGCTGA
Organism: Solanum medicagineum; assembly: GCA_026153255.1. Classification (NCBI taxonomy): domain Eukaryota; kingdom Viridiplantae; phylum Streptophyta; class Magnoliopsida; order Solanales; family Solanaceae; genus Solanum; species Solanum medicagineum. The sequence goes on from JAPFFP010000046.1 coordinate 12,806,906, forward strand.
TAAACAAATTAGGACCAATAAGGAATTGGAACCTATTTCAAGCCATCTCTTGTATTTTTCAAGCCATGGAGTTGAATTATTGTCTTCCTCTGCAACTATATGAATTAGTGGAAAATACTAATTAGTTTAGAGAATTGGTAAAACGGGAAAAAGATGAAAGAGTGGAATTAGTGAGAGGAAATGAGCTTACAAGAAATGTTGACCTGATTTTCTACTTGAGGAGGTTCTCCCATTGGAAAAACAGCTTCAGACAGATGAAAACACTATACGTAGATTTTTAATGTTCCGTTTGTATGGTAGTAAATAAATGTCTAATTTTTTGTGAAATTGCACATTATCCGAGGAATGGATTATGAAATTGCAGGTTCATTTATCACTCGCGTTTGGAGTAGGTGGGGGATGTGGGAAGCTGTGAATGGGCAATATTCATCTGCCTCAAAATAAACGTTATTGCGTCCAACAATTGTTGCTCACTAATAACTTGGATAGAAAATAAAAAATAATAAATTATAAAAATAATTTTATTAAATTATCTTTTGAATATAATCAATACAATATCTTAAAAAATAAAATAGGAAAATGACTATAATTAATGATAAAAATAAATTAGAAACTAAGTGTAAAAACATTGAAATAAACAAGTATTATTGGAAATCTCAAAATAGTATAGTGAAAAAATAAAGATTGATGAAAAGGGAGTAAGCACAAAACTAATGACATAACATGTAAAAGAAAAGTCATTTAACTTGGTCTCAATTGTCATTTTGTGTCCTTAAATTTTAGGTGTTCATAAGTAGGTATTTAAATTTGTATAAAGTTAAATAAGCAGAGGTACATATCTTTACATGGTATATTACACATCGAACGCCATATAAAATGAGAATTTTCATGTAAGACACTAAGTAGGACGTGTGTGTCTGCCTACTTGTTACTCCAAAATTGAAAAACATAAATGTCAGATAACAGTAAGTTAACGGACACATTTACCTTTTTACCTTTGCATAAAGTCTTGAATTACTAGAACGTTTGTCAATATTTATCTTTTCTTTTTATAAGATTTTCATTTTCAAGGAGAATAATTTAGAATTAGTCAAAACAATAATAGTGAAAAGTAACTTTTAATTTATTTATTTTTCTACAATTCACTTAATATGAATTAGTAAAAACATATCTTCAATTATATTTTTATACTCCATCTTTTTAATAATATTTAATTTTTAAAAATATTTATTAAATAAAAATAATTTAACAAATTATGCATTATTGTTATTTTAATTGACATAATTGTTGCTTAAGGTGCTTAGATATGAACAAAAAAGAAAAACTTTGTTGCAATCATGGAATGGGTGATTGTTTTATCTCTGCTCTTGTCTATTCTTGTATTTTGTTATTTTCTTCCAAACCAACTTGCTCTTGTCTATTCACCTTTCAGAAGGTCACTTTTCTTTTTCTTTTTTTTATACTTATTTTGAATCGATTAATTTTGATTCACAAAATAAAACTTTTTTAAAAAAATAAAAAATAACTTGATATTCTATAACTTACACTTCATAATTTCGATCTCTTTTACCTTCATCTGTTTCATATTTGTTAAATGTGAAATTTTGTTCAAAGAATACACGAATTCAAAATTTCAAAACTGTTCTCGCAAAATACTCTTTTATACTGAAACATAAATAAAAAATTTCAATTCGGTCAAACCTAACCTTGGTTGGTTGAAAGTCACCTTTTTTTCCACTTGATAACAAGTTGGGTTAGGATCATGAGCTGTATTTGCTATTTGTAGCTAAGTATGCCAACCAACTTAACTAATACACAATATTATATCATTGTTTGTAGGGTTAAGAGTATACTCTATGATTGTATTGAGTTGGTGGAGAAGGTAGATTTCATAGGAAATTCTAACTCTCATTCATTTTACACGTATATTAAGAAATTAAAGATAAGAGAATAGTATATTGATTCAAACCCTTCGAAACTTCTCTGAAACATTATAAACAAATGTACACACTTTTTAAAAGATTTAATTACAAATGGTAATATGGAAAAAAAGTTAATACTTTAGGTTATCAGCAAATATGAAATAACTATAGTAATTCACTAGTATGGGATGGATATTGGAGTATTATCAATTGCAGCCTAAAAGTCGTATTAAATTTCTTTTTCTTTTTTGTTAGTATGAATTAAAAATAATTAGAGTACATTAGTTAGTTATTAATACAAATACATGTCTGAGATACTTTTAGCACACATATATAGCTACACAAATTTGAGAACCCTATACATAAAAATAATATTGACTTTATTATAAAAAGAAAATTTCTGTGGTAAGGTCTGCGTATATTTTACCCTCTCCAGACCTCACTTGTGGGATTACACTGGGTATGTTGTTGTTGTAGTATAAAAAGAAAATTTCTCCATTTATATATTCCACTTTATTAATTAAACAAATTACTCCTATGTTTTAAGTGTTCGAGATACAGCTAGCATGTAATAATTTGGCACAACAAATTTCCACCAAACAAATAATATCAATGCAGAATCATCAAAAGTCAAGATTTTCTTACAATGATCAATTCTTAATCAATTAACATAATCGTGGGCATTATTTAATTATTCAATTTTAATATACTTATTAGTTCAACTTAATTAATCTAGATGATTTTCTTGGAGTAATTTAAATATGAATTCCACCATGTGAGTTGGTAACCCCATTTATTTCCCATTATCACAAATAAAGTATAGCAAATAATACATTCCACAAAAACTAACAAAAGGAAAAAGGTTGAAAGGGAAGGAAAGTTTAAAGGGACAATAATAAAAGCAAAAAAAGTGGAACTGAGTGGTGTTATGCTTTTAAACGACAATTCTTGTTGAAACAAACTTTATCCAATGTTTACATCGAACTAATATAATTACGCAATGTTTTGATACATATACTACGTCAAGTTACTTAATTATGATAAATTGTGTCAATTTAAAATAAAATAAAATGTTTAAATATATTATTAAACTTTGAGAAAAGACTTATTTATGTCTATTGTTAAGAATTTAAGTTATCTATGTGATTATCGCATGTTCATCTATATCATTATTTTTTAATTTTGATCTTGTAAAATCACTCAAACAATTTTAAATACTTTTCAATTTGAATTTTGAATCAACCAAAGTCTATTTACTCCTTTTTCCTCGAGACCACTCATAACGCATGAAAAACACAAAAAACTCTAAATTTTCAACTTTTTCAATTCTTTACAAAATCAACATAAATTTTATTAGTAGTGTCCCTACGAGCTAGATACCAAAATTCATATGATTTGAGCTTTAATTCAACGTAACTCAACAATGCAATCTGAAATTTTTTTCAAAATTTCAACTCCTTTTATGGCAGATTGTTGTTTTCCACAAAAAACGCTTAAAATTTTGAAATAGACTCAACAAAATACTAGTAAAAAAAATTAAAGATCTATTTATAAAAAATTTTGCAACTAATTTCCGTCATTCTTTTTTGAACAAAAAAAATCCTAGTACTATTTGAGCCTATCTTTAAAAAAAAATTGGATTCAAGCTCAAAAGATATTGAGTTAGATATATGGACGCTACTATTCATGAAATTTGAGGTAATTTCCTGAAAAATTGAAGAAAGTTGGTAATTTAGAGTTCCTGATGTTCTTCATGTTTTATTGAAAAGACAAAGCAAAAAGAGCATATTTTGTCTAAAATTTCAATTGAGAAATGCTACAAGTTGTTTGGATGATTTTACAAAACTGAAGTTAACTTAAAAAATTGGTATAAATGCACTTTTAGCCAACTTTTAACAAATGATATAAATGAGTCTTTTCTGAAGTTCAATGACATATTTGAACTTTTCCTCAACAAAAACATTAAATGTAGACAATTATTTATCAATCTTGTACTCTTCTCTCGTGATATATTTCCTTTTTACTTAGTTTATTTTTTAAAAACATATACATTTTATATTAAAAAATAATTTTAAATTCCATTTTATGATTTATAATTTTATAATTATATAAATATTAATAACATATTTTAGACCCAAAAAAATTTAGAAATTTGTATATGAGCCTCAAAATATACAATAAAAAAATTTATCAAAATCTTTAATTTAAACATTAGCTACGCCTTTTGGGTCATTTGCACCTATTTTGTGTTGGTTTTAAATTTATACTCCTCATAAATAATATTTTTGCAGACCATAAATTTATATTTTAATATCATAACATTTCAAAAGTTATCATTGAGCATAAATCTGAGTTTCCAAAAAATTACTTCCAAGTGGGGCATAAATAAAGAATAAAATTTAAATACCAGTTCATTTGAACAGAAAATCATGCAATCTTGTACTTCTTTAAGCAAAAATTACAGAAATATACAACTTATATTTATATAATTTCATATAATTCAGACTCTTTTAAAAAATTATAAAAATTATTTAAATGATTCAAAACTACAATACTTATTGATACAATTGCAATTCTTAGTTCTCCATGTATTATAGTTAAAATCCCTTAGTGCTCCTACTTGTTCGACAATTATCAATAATTTTATTTTTTGTATCAAAAAGAAGAGATTTTTAGTAATTTTAGAAAAAAATAATATTAGTAAAAATTAACTACAAAAAGTATGAAATTTGTGTAAGTCAACTGATAGAATCTCAATTTCAACCCAAGTCGGTGTCTCTGGTTCAAATAAGCCCCATCGTTCAAATTATGTGTCGGCTTACATAATGGGCCATACATAGCCCAATAATGGAATTAAGGAAGCTGCGGTGTTGTGAGGTATTACATGCACATGTTTTTGAAATTTGAAAAGAGAAAATTACAATTCAATGTCGTCGGATTATCTAGTTTATAAAATATATATCATGTATAAGTAATATATATTTATATTGCGTATAACATGCATTCACTTGTACATATAATATAAATAGTATTTATACATAACATATATAACTAAAACGTATAGATAGTGCATACTTGGGCCATATTATACAAATTTCGTGCTTTGTTGTGAGGTGTTAAATTAAGGAGTTGAGAAAAACATTTATTGAAAATGAGTATGGAAAAATGAATTAGAAAGGGAGTTTTATTTACTTGAGAGAAGATATTTTTTTTATGGAGTTTTGAACTTAATTTTTGTTTAAAGTTTGTTGAGTTATATACTATTATTTGGTGGTTATATTCGAGGGGACAAGTCAAGAGATTGTCCGACTAATAAAGAATTACTTATGGTGGACTTAAATATCAGTGCTTCGATCTGAAAATATTGTATTCATTCATGTTCTTTTTCAATTTTGATTGTATTTTAACCAAGAAAAATATAAAGCGCATGAAAAGATAAGTTAGAACTTAGAGAACTTTATTTAATCGAAGGAAAGTACACTTTCTGTGAAGTTCTGGACTCAACTCCAATTCAAATTCTATTGAATTATTATTTTATTAATAATAAGCTATCGTTACTATATATAACAACCTTTTTAATTATCTAGCATTACTTTATTATTAGCTTCTTCTTTTTTTGTTCGTTTATTAGCGAAATTATTATAGAACGACTTTTGTCAATTCCAAGTTGGTAAAATTCATTTAAAATAACCAAATTGAAACTATTTCTGTTGTCATACTTCATTTTTATCAATAATGTGGAATAAAATAATATTTTTACACAATTATTCAAAGTGAATTGGTATTATGATACTTGAGGATGTACAAGGAGCACATGAAATGACGAAGGCACAGTATTTTTCTTTACAATAATTCAAGGACCAAGTATTTATTCATTATTAATTAATTGCTAAAAAGGGCAAGTCAGCTATGCATTATGGACAATGCTAATTAAGCATAAATGCACTTATCTCATTTTTTAACGGTCAACGCAAATGAAAATAAAAATTTCAAAGATAGCTTTATTGTTACTTTTTGAGTTACGTGATGATCTTGTTTAAAAAAATTGTATACTCAATGTGTCTCTTTATAAATGGATAACTCTTTTCATGATAAGTATGTCAGAATTATTTTTAATTAACAGGACTTGAATTCAAAATCAACTTTTATCTATTGTGGTATATATCATGTTGAATTTGATCTTTTCATGTTTAAATTGGTACAAAAAATAATGTATTATCTATTAAATTATATGTTCAATGTTGAAAATTTTGACACGCATTGTAATGATTATCAGAGAGGGATTTGAATTACAGCAAGAAGTAACAAACCATTTATTTCATTTAATTTAAAAATCTGTTGTGTCTATCCATCTATATATATATATATGTCATTATCAGAGGGACTTGGATTACAGCAAGAAGTAACAAATCATTTATTTCATTTAATTTGAAAATCTGTTGTGTCTATCTATCTATCTATCTATCTATGTGTGTGTGTAATTTTACTATACTGTTAAGTGTATTTTGACACTGATTTTATTATGTATGACAAAATCCATGGCATGTTTTGATATTTATAAATTTAGTTTTGATATTACGCACAGATATTTTTTCACTATGAATTTGTCATAATTGTAAAGTTGATAATTTGCACAGATTTTCTCCATTTATTTGGTGTATAAAATTGTAAGTTTTTGTTCTTGCTCATGTAATAGGATAAAAAAATGCCCTCAAATTGCAAGAAAAACCTGCACCAAAATAACAACTAAAACTAGGTAAAAAAAATTCAGCAAAAATTGCATTTAAACAACAATAAAATCTTCATCAAAATAATTTAAGAGTTTAAATAATATAAAAAATATTTAAGTTCAGAAAAACAATAAAATCTTTGTAGAGTATAATTTAAGAATATAAATATAGTGATAAAATTAAGTTGAAAGAATAAAAAGCCATTACATAATTTAAATTAGTAACTCATAATTTTTCTAAAGAAATTTCTTATATTATTGCTTTATCCCAAAAATAAAAGATGGTTAAAAACAAGTGGAATAGAACTTTGGCCCCTGGGATTACAACTACTTATTTTATAATTCTAAATTCACAGTCCATATTTATTAGGAGTCAATTACAACTACTTATTTTATCCAATTGTAAAATATTATTTAATTTTTTTTATGTTTGAATTGTCAAAAATTCTAAAAATAATTTTTTCGCTAAAACAATAACAACAATATCATACCTAGTGAAATCCACAAAGTAAGGTCTTGGGAGGGTGGAGGGTAGAGTGTACACAAACGTTAACAGTAAAAAAACAAGTTGATTAAAAATGAGGAAAACGTTATAAACATATTTGTATATTTGTATTATAGTAAATGTCTATTATATAGATTTCTTTGGATAAAAGTTAGGAATCTTACTTGGAGATTAAATTAATTTTCTTTTTACAAATAAAAAGGTTTTCTTCATCGTAATACATATTTGAATATTATTCAAGAAGAATGAGAAATCTTTTTTCATTTGTCTTTATACTTCCACACTTTCTTGAGTTCTTCTAAGAAGTCTTTCTTCATCTGTCTTTATACTTTCACACTTTTTTCTTTAACTAGAAAATGATTTTTCAAGTGAAAATAGAAAAAAAAAATGTTTCATAAGTGACATTTCACCGGAAATAACTTTTCAAAGTAAAAATAGAAAAAAAATGTTTCAAAAGTGACATTTCACGTTGATTGAATCCTTATCACCCTTCAATATACCTTATCTTCACTCGTAGACCCTGTATGTCACATCTTCACTCCACACCTCTACTTCACGTTGCATCGTATTTATCTAAATCATATACAAATATTTTTGTAGAATCGGGAACAAAATAACTACATTTGGTCGTACCAGGGGCATTTTTGGAAATTAAAAATTATTCCATTTTACTACTTCTGTTATGTTTGTATTGTAATTGTAATTCCACGCTTGACACGTAAACTTCACAATAATATATTTTTTTTCTTATTTTCCAGTAGTGCCTTCCTAAGTATGGGCTCTGTATAATTATAATTTAATTAACATTTGCAAATACTGATTATACATCTGGATTTCCATGTTCCTTTTCCTGTAGTCCTACCCAACTGATGTCCTTGGAACTCTAATTAAGGAGAAATGATTAATTTAAAGTTTGACAAAATTACAAGAAATATTTTATAAAATAACATTTAAGTTCTCATCGGAATCGACTTTCATATTGTAATAATTGTTCTCTATTATAATATTTAAATAAATAACATTGTTATAGAGAAAATTGATGATACGAAGGTGAGCAAGTTGGAAAACGTAGAGAGAAGATTTCTCAAGAAGAAGAATTAGGGAATTGTAACTATTATTCCTTTCTTTTTGGTAAAGTTGTACAGTGATGTGTATATATACACACATACAATCCCTATCGTATTTACAATGTACCTTCATACTATGGGATAATTGCTCGACACTAATTGTGATTAAATTGTAACTAACCTTAACTAATTAACTAACTAAGATCAACAACTAACCAACTAACATTTACATTTAATTAATCTCTCTAATAGAAGGAACTTAATTATTATGTGGAAGATTGTAGGATTAATCTGATTAAAGTATGTTATTTATTATTTACATGGATGAAGGACCCTATTTTTTAATACAAAACAATATCCTATCCTATACAGTTGTTTATAATGAATATGGACGTATTCTTAAAATATCTAAACACGATGTCGACAATCTATTTCCTTTTCAACTTTCCTTGAATTTGAAATACGTATACTGATAACACAAAAAGTTATTCATTGTATAGGTAAACATAGTTAAGGGATGTTTGGTCATTGCATAGGGTAAATATAGTTAGGGGATGTTTGGTAGGAGAGACTAAGAGATATAATCCATGAATATAAGATGCAGAGGCGAATCTAGAAATTCAAGAATATGGGTGCACAATTACTTTATTTTTAAAAAAGAGACAAAATGATATTGTTAGTTGGGATTGAACCCCAACCTTCATATGCTAACAAAAAGCCTATGGACCAGTGAACCAACATGTCGTTTTGAGCATGGATTCCTTTAGCTTAGTATTTAATATATTCTTTAAGAATTATACGAGTAATATACTAAATTTAGTTGGATGACCATGGGTTCCCGTGACCCAAAAACTAGGGTTAAATTCGCCCCTGATGAGATGATATTATTTAATACAATGTTTGGTTGGATTTTTGGACCATGTATAACTAATCCATGGTATTAGTTAATACCACATACATGAGATTAGCTAATACCTCCCATTTGGTGGTATTAGCTAATACATAGGATTAATACCATGGATTAAAAACACAAAAACAAAAATATTCCTTAAATTCTTTTACATTTTTTGTTTTCTTGTTTATATTTGTAGTTTCGTACTAGTAAATTTATTTAAATAAATTAGCTTACAAAACTTATTTATTTGCGGGTTCATATTTTCATAATATAAAAATAAATAAATTTACCATGTCAAATTTTTAAATTTTATTTATTTGTAGTTTCGTATTTTTCATAATACACAAAAAATATTTTGACATGTCAATTTTTTTTATAATTAATTTTAATTGAGTGATTTTATTGATACAAATATAAAGTCCAATGATGTTAGATATATTCTCAAAGTTTAGTGACCCCGTAAGATATAAACGTTATATAAAAATTACAACTTTCAAATTTTATGTGTAAGTATAGATTATCTATTTTAATATTGTTTACCATCTTTTCTATTTTAGTAATAGATGGTCTATCTTTATTAAATTAAAGCTTGACATTTTATTAGTGATGAATTTATTAAGATTACAGTCATTTATTCTCAAATAATTCAAGTGAGAAAATAGCAAAGATAATGACACATTATTATTTTCCTAACTAGTTAGAAGTCACAAGAAAATAATCTACTTTGATCTAATTACATAAAATAGAAAATCTCATAATAGTTCAAGGATATAATTGGAAAGAAACTTTTCATAGAATTTTAAACCAATCACAAAATTAAATGAAAAACAATAAATCAAACATGAGATAAAAAATAATCTCAATATTACTAATCCCTGCAGTATTCATTTTTGTACCAAATGACTCCTTAGTGTATATTTTATATATAATTAAACTATATTCAATTTTTAGATTTATTATAATATCTATTTGATGTATTATTCATATATAAATAATCTACATACTTAACTTATATTACCACCCAAAGGTCAAAAAAAAAAAAAAAAAAAACTCTCTGATAACTCGAAATGATGCAAAAAACAGTCATATCTATAGGTTTAATAATATGTAGTTGACATCAATAGATGTATATTAAAAGAAAATTGAGAGGAAACTTAAATGGATAACCTAAAGTAGATGTCATGTCATGTGCTCTATTATTGTCCTACCAAAATGTTTTTATATTGAATTGAATATTAATTGGAAAATTTTATATATCCTAATTGTTCGTCAAAGAGGATTCTGATGAATCTCTTATTCCTATATACCCCTGGCCCTATTTGCCCTCCTTCTTGCTTGATTTTGATTCTCCACCCATTATAAATAATTATCGTTTATCGTTTTTATTATAAATAATAATTTGCGCATATTTTAATTTTAGTTTCAATAAATGAATTAATGCTAAACTATATATTAAGTCTTAAATCAAAGGGCCAGATGAAATGATGAGGATATTTTGCGCAGATGAGGGATCAACTTCCCTAAAAATATACTTTAAAATTGAACTCTTTCAATTTTGATTTTTGGGCAAAAAATATTTTCCGGTTTGTACCTCTATAGCATTTAAAAGTATTTTTAGCCTCTAGATTATTTAAAAAAATAAATACGTATCATTTTGAAATTGAAAAATAGTAAAATAGTAAACAAGTGCGATGCTCATGATAGATGACAAACTTCTAAAAATGAAATGCATAATACACCTTAGATAAAGTCCACAAAATAATAAGCGAAGATTAAATAAAATAAATAAATAAATAACTATACAATCACACCAAATTTATTATTACATATAACATAACCCTTTTCTTTTTACGTCTTTCTAAAAACTCTCACAATTTTTCCTCTCTTAGGACTAAGACCCGAGATGAGGGATGCTTACTAGTAAGTCCGAAAAAATTAAAATATATATATCTTGTTATGTATTAAAATTTTAGTTTAAATATAAATAATATTTCAACAAAATCAATAAAAAAATTTATTGAAATTAGTTAGATTTAGGAATGGCAAACGAGCCGTCGAATCGGATATGAGTCGATCAAATATAAGTTAAGCAAAAATAAATAAAATAATCAACTTGACTCATATTTTAAATTGGTAAATATAAGTTACTCGATGGATAATATGAATACCCTTATTATAGTAGAGATCATGTTTAAAGTTTCAAAAATAAATCCTTTTAGCCATTCCTCACCCCTTACCCCTCCACCTCGGTCCCTACCCGATCCTCAAAGGTCCCCTGCACAAAATAAAATTTAGAAGAAAATTTAATTTTTTAAAAAAAAATTAAATATTTTACCCTCCCTCCCTCCCCTGCTCCCCCAACCCCCGGACCCTCCAAAATTATTTTAAAAATTCAAT
>JAPFFP010000046.1:12818870-12830394 GCA_026153255.1 Solanum medicagineum
TAAATTTTTTGTATCTCTAATTACTCCCCCGCCCCCCGTCCCCCCAAATGTCTCCTTACCCCCTATCCTGCCCAAAAAATGTACTATTTAAAAAGTATGTAATTTTTTTACAACTCCACCCCTACGTTCAGATAGGGGTGTGCAAAAATCGAACTGACCGATAAAAATATTATTGGTTTATTGTTATTCACATTTACCAATTAAATTGCCCATTTTTAAATGGATAAATCTAAGCTTTATCCTTATTTTATCCATCTTAAATGAATTGGATATCCAACTCATTTAAAATAGTTAAATATGAATAAATACTCTAATAACTTATCCATTTTGTCATTCCTAATTAGATCATGTTCCTAAGTAAAATATGAAAAGTGGAGTAACTTTATGTTCTAAAACATAGATGAGTTAATTTCCAAGTGAAGCACTCCAAACTGAGTAACTTTTAAATTATAAAATAAAATTAAGTAATTTTTAAATTATATATATTTGACATCAATAGATGCATATAATAAAATGAAATTGGGATAATAGAAGCCAATATGGTGCATTATTGTGGAACGAAATTATTTTCATATTTAATTGACTCGTGAATTTTATTACAACGTGCTTTAATCTAAAGTTTTCCCCCACTTCTCGGGTCCCACCTCCACTAACTCCGCCCCACTTTCAGATTCTACGTTTACGAATATTTCTCAGAGAAATTAAATTTATTTAAAAACCTTTAGTTGACCACTTGTTATTTTTTTTTTAAAAAAATATAAATCTCACTTGTTTGTCAAAATTTGAGCTGTCGGAATGGACCCAGTCCATGGGGTCGACACAACTTCGCCCCAGTAATCTATAAGTTTGATCGAATTAAGTTTTTGACCCTTGAAGTTTAATTGACGAAAAATATTATATAATTTAAATTAAAATAATTAAAGTTGTAAGGTAAATGAAAGGTCAAATCATCTAAATCTTTCAAATTCTTTGAACCGTAAGATTTGAGATGGACTATAACAAGCTTACTGAGTATCCACCACATTCCTTTCCAAAGATTCATTCTGATTGGTTTTTGGCATGAACTCTCTTAGCAAAGTCAGGATCATCTTGTAATCTACCTTATCCGGTAAGTTACCTAATAGAACTTGAAATTTTGGCTCATTTTCTTTATTCTTTAACCTAGGTCTGACTGCTTGACTCACCAACCTTCAAGTCTTCCTCCATCAGGTCATCTTCCGGAACCAAGCCTTCTGAAAGAAAGCTCATCAGAAAACTCCGTTGACGAGGTCTGTCCCGTCTCCAGCTTCTTGTGGTCTTTCCTAGCCTTACCTTCTGCTGGGTACTTTACCATCAGACCAACATTCTGTTTCTTCTCTGCTACTAGCTTGTTTTTACAGCTCTTATGATCTCGATTTGCAACTTCTTTTAAATGAAAAAAAATAAATTGATTCACCTTTTCTTATAATAGTTTTACGTATTCAAATTTTATTTTTTCTTCTAGTGAATGTTAAGAAGCTACGGAGTGAAAGTGCTGGTATAAAAACTTGAAGTGTAACACTTGATATATTATCTTTGTTGTCTAAGTTATTGTCCTTGGGCCAAGTGTTTACTTTCTCAAACTCCACAACATGTCTATTTTTAAAAATAATTTAATACTTTATATCTATTTTATTCTTATTATTAATTGCTAATTTATTTTTCTAGATTTAGATGATATAAAAATTAGGAGCAATAAAATTTAAATTATTATTTCTCTAAAATGTGTTGACATCAAACGTGTAGAATTAAACATGGGAGCAGTATAGAATACCAGGAGACAGCCACTCAATCTCAATGGTCCAATCGTGGAGGAATTAAAAATAATTACAGAAAACAAATCCATTTAAAAGAAAAATAAAATAAAAAAGTTGATACTAGAAATTAATAAAAAGAAAAAGAAAACCAGAGAGAGAAACTTAGGTTAAAGATAATGTGATTAAAATAATTATTTTAACATGGTTGACTAATTATATTTATTAGATTTATCACAAGGATATAATTGGAAAATGAAAACTTGGTGGTTCCATATAAATATATGAGTTGAAGGGCCTATGTAGGACACACAACTCTTTTAATTGCAAAAGTCTTAGTTCCTAACTCTTTGGAGTACTAAGTCTTTTTTCCCCAACTATTTATCAAGTTTTAGCCGATAACTTATCTTATTTTTTGAGTTATTAATTTCATATTCTACTTGATAAGATTATGGCAGTTAAATGTGATTCGTCACCGATGCATGCTACCTCTAGCGGACTACTACAAGGGGATAATCCGCTCCATTATGCACTCCCTTTGGTGATTGTACAAATATGCTTGGTGCTTGTACTCACCCGACTCCTCGCCTATCTTCTCCGTCCATTAAGACAACCGCGCGTTGTTGCTGAGATTATTGTAAGTTTTTCTTCTTTTATGTTATCTTCTCTCTTTCATAGCTTAAGCTAGTCAGTATTTTTAACTTCTCCTTCTTTAGGTCTAATATATATTTTTTCACTTCATTAGATGAATACTTTAATTAGTTTATTTTATACTCCTTTGGCTCTTTTGCTTTTCGAAAATCAACCTGACTAATTTTTAAAGTTGAATTAGATTAAATTAATTTGATATTTCAAAATAAAAATCTAGATATTCAAAAATTATTAAGAAATGTATTACTGATTGGAACTTCTTTCATATATTTAAAAATATTTTGTTCTAAAAATAAAAACTATGACAACTAAAAGTATTTCACTTTTTCCTCCGAGCATATCTTAACAAATTAATTAATTGTTATCGTTGCTGCCTCCACGTTCAAAAGAATGAATTTGGCGTAGAATGATTGGTATATCACATCGACTCATGCACAATAGTTTTCTTATGTTAATAAAAATAATTAAAGTCCACCTTAATTGAAAAAGTACATATTACTCCATTTTATTATTTATTCTTATCTGTTTCCTTTTAAAAACGTACCTTGTGTAGGTTTTAACCTGACTATTGCTAACCAACTTGGGAAAATGTTGTCCACAAAATAAAGTTTATACATGAAAATCATAATATCCTAAATCAATTTAAGTATTGCACATCATATATATCGACTGTGCACCATGGACTTATCATATATATGGTGACAGAAATTTTATAATAGAGGCGATTCTTCAGATTCCTCTGCATCACCTGTGAAAAGCATCTTCTTTTTTTTCAATTAAAAGTGAAGGGAGTAGACAGTAGTTAAGGTTGATGGTGAAAGAATCAATTTTAAAACAATAAAACTTAGTTTAATTTTTTTATAATATTCAAGGTGATGACTGATGAGTTTGATAAATTTTGATAAAACTTAATATGGTTTCATAAAATCTTTTTATTGAATCGTTACTTTTTAGTGTCAAAAGCAAATCCAAAATTTTAAAGTATACATTATAAATTAGTATGGAATACATGTGCACAATTCAAACCAAAACCAACATGCATGTTGATCAAGTGATTAACTTATACAACCTGTCTTAGATTCGTCTCTGTTCAAACAAATTCCGCCAAGAGAACTTTTGTGTCCATTCAAGAAAAATAAACAATTAATTTTTATCTTTTATTTTTTTTGGTAGGGAGGTATTTTACTGGGTCCATCCGCTCTCGGACGCAACCAACAGTATCTGCACACGATATTTCCACCAAGTAGCCTCACAGTATTGGACACATTGGCCAACCTTGGCCTCTTATTCTTTCTTTTCCTGGTTGGAACTGAGTTAGACCCAAGATCTCTGCGTCGGACGGGAAAGAAAGCTCTATGTATTGCCCTAGCTGGAATCTCTCTCCCTTTTGTATTGGGAATTGGGACATCTTTTGCTCTCCGATCCACAATTGCCAAAGGGGTTAATCAAGCCCCCTTTCTAGTGTTCATGGGAGTTGCCCTTTCTATCACTGCCTTCCCCGTCTTGGCTCGTATTTTAGCCGAACTCAAGCTCTTGACAACTGATGTTGGTCGAATGGCTATGTCTGCCGCGGCAGTTAATGACGTGGCAGCGTGGATTCTACTAGCTCTTGCTATTGCACTTTCAGGTTAGAGACGTGTGCAACATTTTGTTTTAGATTGTGCGTAGTGCTATAAATATAAATATTTAAATTCTGAATACGCGTCTTGGTCTGGCAGGTTCGGGCTCTCCAATTGTTTCTTTGTGGGTCCTGTTGTGTGGGGCAGGGTTTATCCTGCTTTGCGTATTAATTGCACCAATTATATTCAATTGGATGGCAAAGCAATGTCCCGAGGGAGAGCCAGTGAATGAGTTATATGTGTGTGCTACATTGGCAATTGTTTTAGCCGCGGGATTTGCCACTGATGCTATTGGGATTCATGCTTTATTTGGGGCTTTTGTGGTTGGGGTTCTTGTACCAAAAGATGGTCCATTTGCAGGTGCTCTAGTCGAAAAAGTGGAGGATTTGGTCTCGGGGCTATTCCTTCCATTATACTTTGTGTCTAGTGGATTGAAAACAAATGTAGCTACCATTCGAGGAGCTCAATCTTGGGGTCTTCTTGTTCTAGTTATAGCTACATCATGTTTTGGGAAAATTGCTGGTACTATTGTTGTATCACTCATGTGCAAGATCTCTGTTCAAGAATCCTTTGCGCTTGGTTTCTTGATGAATACTAAAGGTCTAGTGGAACTCATCGTCCTTAATATTGGCAAAGATAAAGGGGTAAGCTTCATTTTAATTAGTTTCAGCCGTTTCATTTTTTATGACATTCTCTCGTTTCAAAAACAATACCTTAAGGACATACTCATAGCTATAAAATGTCATCTTAATACTTCGTTTTGTCTTAGACATAGTGATCGGTCAATCAAACACCATCAAGTAACCAAACAATATATTTTGATGTATTAATTTTGCAGGTATTGAACGATCAAATATTTGCCATAATGGTGTTGATGGCACTCTTCACAACATTCATGACAACACCACTAGTCATAGCCACATACAAGCCAGCCAAAATGGCCGTAACAGAGTACAAGCACAGAACAATAATGAGGAAAGACACAAGCAAGCAACTCCGAATCATGACATGTTTCCACGGCACAAGAAACATTCCCACACTCATAAATCTCATCGAAGCCTCTCGTGGAACGGAGAAGAAAGAAGGACTCCGCGTCTACGCGATGCACCTCTTGGAACTTACAGAAAGACCCTCAGCAATTCTGATGGTCCACAAGGCCCGAAAGAACGGGCTCCCCTTATTGAATAAAGGGAAAGCAGGCGAATCGAACCAAGTCATTGTCGCTTTTGAGACATTCGGACAGCTTAGTAAAGTGTCAATAAGACCCACCACAGCAATCTCCCCTATGGCCAGCATGCATGAAGACATAATTACTACCGCGGAGAGAAAAAGAGTTTCGATGATAATACTACCCTTCCATAAACATCAGAGGCTAGACGGACATTTTGAAACGACACGCAGTGATCTCAGAAACGTGAACCGGAGAGTCCTTGAACACGCACCGTGTTCAGTAGGAATTCTGATTGACCGAGGGCTAGGTGGTGCATCTCATGTTTCCGCTAGCGAAGTTGACTATACAGTCCTGGTTTTGTTTTTCGGGGGCCACGATGACCACGAAGCGCTTGCTTACGGCATGCATGTCGCGGAGCACCCTGGCATTACACTAAACGTGGTCCGTTTCGTAATCGCCCCGGAGGTCGTCGGGGCGAGTGTCCACGTGGACATCGTTGAGAGCTCCGGTCACGTACCGGAGTCAGAAGAGGATGAGAATTTTCTCGCGGATCTGAAGCAGAAATCAAGCGGTGACGATTCTGTTATCTTTGAGGAGAGAATTGTGAAGGATGTTGCGGAAACTATAGATGCTATTCGTGATTATAAAAAGTGTAATTTGTTTATTGTTGGGAGGATGCCGCAGGGACAATTGGTTTCGGCATTTGGTACAAGGAGTAGTCATGATTGTCCAGAATTGGGGCCATTGGGGAATTTATTGATTTCCGGTGAGATTCCCACAGCGGCATCAGTATTGGTTGTGCAGAAATATCGAAGCGAGTTGCCTCAGGAATCACTTAGGTCTCTGAGGGTTGGAGATTCAACAAGGGGAAATTCAGCAAGGTTTGGAGGTTCAGCAACGGTTGCAGATAATCATGAAGAAGAAGAAGAAGAAAATCAAATTTAATTTTTATTACAGATTGGTAAATAAGGTATTTACCAAATTACAGAAGGGTTAATTATGTAAATATGTTCCTTATTTCCTCTGCGTAGTTTTTTCCTTGTGTGGGATCGCTGTAAGTTATAATCAAAGCACGTATGCGGAGAAGACTTTTCTCCATTTCTTTCATTTTCCCCTGAGTTAAGATGTAATCGACTATTTTCTAATTCTCTATTTAATCAAATAAATCAATGTTATGTCTTGATCATCAAAATAAAAATTTGGGGAAAATGAAAAGAGAGAAAAATTGTTTGCCACCATGCATAATATTCCTAAAACTAATGTTGTTTTCCTTAAAAGAAAAGTTAATGTTTTTTATCACATCAGAATTGATGACAATTTCATTTTGTCTAATAAAAATAGGAATTTCTCCTTCATTGTATGTGAGAATATTAGTTTCCTTAAAAGGAACTGATCATAACTTAGTGAATCGACCAATCAGTCACATTAATTTATGTTAATTAAAAAAGTCAACTCGTGTTTGATAAGCAACTAGTAATGTAGTTTCAACATTTTTCTGAATATATAGTTGTCAAAATAAATTGAGCGGATTGAGTCGAATTTGAACAGATTATAATGGGTCAAGACATCAAACGGATCAAGATCCAATCCAAATTTGCTTGGGTCAAAAAGGATTGAGTTAACGGGTTATAGAGCGGATCAAGACCCAACCCGACCCAATTTTTACTAAGTTTTACTTATTTTATTTGTTCTTTTTCAATATTTTAGTACTTAATCAAATTATATTTTTCTTTATTATGACTATATAAAACATATCAAATTGAAAACAAAGTATTTTGAAAATATTTTAACAAGATCTCTCTCGAAGTAATTCGAGTTGCATATCAATCCAATTTTAAATGGGTTGAAATGAGTTGAATTGAGATGTGTTGAGCTAATAATTGGACGAGTTGAGCTTAATTTTGCCACCCCTATAAAATACTACCATTACTAATGATTTGAGAAAATGGAGTATATACAAATATGGTTGACATTTACTATAAGAACGAAATAAAAGTAGCTAGAGTTGGCAAATAAAAAAAAAGATGTATTAACTTTGTATATAACTATCTTATTTGCTTACAATTTTTAACCCTATGGATAACTAATGAACTTAATTATTCATTAGTTATGAACTTTATCTAATATTATGTATAGCAAACAAATGAATTTTTATGACATTAGCAATGCAAAAGATTTGAATTCATGCATTTAATTTCTAACACACACTAATCCAAACAATACATAAAAAATACGTTGCATGACTAATATAATTTCAGGTTAATTTATATAAGCATTAGCAATATGTTTTATTCGGCATAACTCTTATACATCCTATCAAACGAGTGTTTATTATAATTGGGTCCACACCCATTTAATTATTAAAAGAAGAACGCAAATTGTATTTGTCTACAAATTGGTCAAGAAAGGGAACTGCAATAGAGAGCCTCAGCGCTCTTGTTAGATACACCAAGTTGAGAGGAAAAAGAAAGAGAGTCACAGAGAGAATAAAATATATTGAGTATTTTATCTGTGAGGTATATCATAGTCTATTTAATAAAAATAGTTTGTGAAGAAAAATAGAGTGTGAGCGATATTTTAGTAAGGTGAAAAATCAAAAGAGAGTATTTCTTTTGTGTGTGTAGAAGTCTTTGAGAGTATTGTACTAGTGTCTACACGGTGTAAAATTCCTTACTATAGTAATATCAGTTGCTCCTCTTGGCCCGTGATTTTTTCCCTTAATTAGAAGTGTTTCTACGTAAAATTTTTAATGTCGTTATTTTCCCAATTTTATTCATATTATTATACCATATTTATTATGTGTTAGTCCATATTTTTCCCCACATAGTAAAGGCATGCAATCATGTGACCTTATATTAATCTACACGACAGAACAAAAAAACTATAATATAATACAAGTGGTAACACATATATAGACTTTTGGTGTTAAGGTTGAGTCATGGTTGTAAGTTTATGTTAGATTTAGTATTAGCTAAAGTCTTTAATTGTATGTGTGTGGAAAACAGAAATCTCCTCTACAGAAGGCAAGGAACTCCCGTTCCCTTCTCTTTCCTTATTCTTTCAAGGATGGTTCAGAGGGAGTCAGTTTTGCCTCCGGCCGAGGAAAATTTCAATTGATAAGCGATAGCTTTGATGAGCTTATTAGAAACCCAAATTATTGGCAACTGCAAAATTTAAAAAAAAAATAAAAAGTTTAAATCGAGTGAAGTGGATATATAATAGTAAGAACTAATTCATAATATATACTTAGCTTGGTATTAATCTTTAGTTGTTGATTTTGTCGTTTGTTAATTATGTGTAGAAGAGTAAATAGATGGATTCAATATTATGTAAAACAAATGACCTTAATTCAAATTTTGCAAATATTTGTAGACAAATTTCGTTAAGATAGACAAATTTTTTTTATGTCTGCTTATTTTTTGATCAAATTTCATTTTCAAAATTAAAATAACACAGATTGTTACTAATTAATATCACATGAATCACCTCATATAAAATCATATGTCAAAAGCAAGAAATCTGTAATGAGAACACCACCAATCAATTATTGTGTTCTTTATATTGGCGAAAGGACATATAACTTTTTTTTCTTTCATCATAAATAGTAGTAATTTTAAGTTGACTTTAGTGAAAAAATGAAAGATATTTGCGAGTGACTTTAGTAAATAGTTATTTGTATAATTAGTCTCTTCACGTGGCCCAATGAACAATAAAATAAGTGCAAATCGTCATATCTCATATTCAAATACTTTCCCTGTTCAGCTTTACTTGGTCGTTATTGACTTGACATACAGATTAAGAATTAGTAAATGATGCGATAATTTACCAAATTATCCTTTGAATATAAGAAATACGACGTCTTAAAAAATGTAATAGAGAAATGATTATAATTAATGAAAGGGTAAATTAGAAACTAAATGTAAAATTTCATAAAGTGGATAAGTATTATTGGACATCCCAAAATAGTATAGGTGCCAAGTAAAGTTGGATAGGGGAAGTACTTCTAATGAATATAAAAAGTACAACATGTTATGAGCGTATTCTATTTATAAACATATTCTATTTATGGTGAATGTCTATTTATGTAGATTCCTTTAGGAGTTAGGAATCCTACTTGAAGATCAATTTAGTTTCTTACTTGAAGACCAAGTCAATTTTCCCCTATAAATATAAAAGTTTCCTTCATTGTAATAGACATCTCAATATTATTCAAGATCAATAAGAAATCTTCTATCTTCTCCCCTATTTTCTTCTTTGTATTATTTTATACAATTTCATAACGCGTTATCAGCATGAGACTCTACCGTCTTAAAGAATAAATGTTAAGTTTCAACACTAAGGTATTATTTATTTATTTATTTTATCTTCATTGATATGACTAACCTTATTAGCACGAGACTCTACCATGTTAAAATTGATCAAAGGTTAAGTTTCAAGGTTAAGGTATTATTTATTTATTTATTTTATCTTTATTCATATAGCTAACCTTGAGAAACTTGAGTTTGCTGCCCTTCATAGTTTGGGCAAAAACCACCTTTTCATGCGTGTTGGATGCTAGATGTCTTAGAGACATCATTAAAGAATGAAAATAAAGCATCAAAATAAAATTGTGTTAAAGCTATGATATTCTTGTGTCATCATCTTAATGAATTTGAAAATATAAATATCTCACAGTTAAAGATGTCGAGTTTAAGCCTCATCAATTTATGGCATAAGATGTCTTTATATGAAAAAGACGTTGGGTTCAAGTCTCAATGCACCATATTAATGATGTAATGATGACTAAAGCAAAATAATGTGTTTTTCGTGAAAAGTTATAAAATATATTCCATTAAAATGCTCCATTCTCTAAAGTGAATGTGGTAGCAATGCATAATGTCTGAAATAAGACAAGTGATTGAATAATACATGTGAACATGGAATGAGGTACTAAGCTATCATAAATTGCTGAGGTGATTATGTTCCATTCGTGAAGAATGAGAACTTTTAATAATTTGAATTAAAGAAAATTCAAATTGACATTCATTAAAGAACTTAAAGATTCTTTTAAATGGTGAATTTTTTTGTACTGCTTATTGTTATCAATGCAAGTTGATTGTGAGACCATCACCGAAGAAAGTTGGGATTGAGTCCCTGCGTTTTTTGAATGTATACATGGGGATATTTGTGGACCCTATTCACCCACGGACGTTTAGATATTTTATGGTCATAATAGATGCTTCATCTAGATGGTCTCGATCATGTGTGCGTATTGTCATCTCGTAATTTGGCATTTGCAAAGTTATCGGTATAAATAATATGATTACGGACACAATTTCCTAATAATCAGATTAAGTTCATTCGCCTTGATAATGCTGCAGAGTTTTCATACCAAGCATTTAATGATTGTTGTTTATCCATTGGGATAAGAGTTGAACATCGTGTTGCTAATGTTCATACTAAAAAAGGCCTTGTCGAGTCATTAATTAAACGATTTCAATTGATAGCAAGACTATTGCTTATGAAAACTAGATCACCCACTTCTGTATGGGGACATGCAATCTTGTATGCTGCAACACTTATTCGTCTCAAACCAAAAAATTATCATAAGCATTCTCCTTTGCAATTGATTTTGGGTCTAAAACCTAATATATCCCATTTCTAAGAATTTTTGGATGTGTCGTATATGTGTCTATGGCACCACCACATCACATAAAAATGGGATGTCAAAGAAGATTAGGAATATATGATGGGTTTGAATCACCCTCTATTATTTGTTATCTTGAACCATTAACTCGAGATGTGTTCAATGCTCAATTTGTAAATTGTCGGTTTGATAAGACACTTTTTTCAAAATTAGGGGGAGAAGATGATGATATCAAAAGAAAATTTGTGGAAAAATCTATCATTGTCTCATATTGATCCATATGCTTCTATTTGTGAGCAAGAACTACAAAAATTCTGAAATTATAAAAGGTGAATGTGGGCCCGTTCACCGTCATATGATATTATAAATGATGCATCAATAAGGTGATCACATGTGCATTTATTGTCAACCTAAAGTTTGACATTCGCAAAATTGTTTGTCCAAGATAATTGAGTTAAGAGCACAACTTTCAAAATACATAATCAAGATAATTTATCTTGATATTATTGATAAATATCCAAACTGGTTGATGCTAAATGATTTTGATAAATGGTCAATCATTACTTATGAGAACAAAGCTTCATGGTCTAAAATATGACAAATTGTAGACATGAAATGTATATATCAATCCAAGATAATGTGATCAATTTCTCCCTTAATTGATTTATGGTCAGGGACCACATAA
>JAPFFP010000046.1:12830494-12841503 GCA_026153255.1 Solanum medicagineum
AAGGGGGAGATAATAATAAACTAAGAGTTGAAATACTCTTATTGAATGTCCCTGAAGGACAGAGTCTATGACATGCAATTGATTTTAAATAAGATAATTCTTGAAACGAAAAGGAGCAAATTATCAAATGTTCATAATAAAGAGGCAATGCGCTCTTGAAGAGCTTATGACATAACACTTCATGAAACCTCATGAGAGGGGTAGCTACCTGAAAATAATGAAATGATGAGATTTCAACAAGTTATGTCACATTGCAAACTGGCAAAAGAAATATTTTGTCTATGATATCTTTGATACAATATAGCACAATATTGTAAAAGATTATAAAGATCTAAGCTCTACGGTATATTAAAGCATGCTCTAATTATCAAGTGGTATGATGCATCTTGGTAAACGCAAAACTTATTTGACTTGCAATCTAGGCACTAGAAAATGTCATGTATTTAATATTGAATATTGTAACTGGGCAAAATTGATATGAAAGATTGAAGTATTTGAAGGGTTTAAAATGCATGAAGCATATATTAGTTCTTGAAAAACTTGTTTATAATCCACATATTGATTAAGTAAATCAAGAATCTTTCATATTGTTATGCAAGTTGATAACTTAAATTGAAACTCTTGAAGAGTTTTCAAAAGGCAATAGATTGTTTGCTTAAAGAAGTTAAAGTGAGGAACTTGCAAAACTCTTTGACCCTAGGGAGGATTCATAAAAGAGAAAACAAAACACATTTCGCCAAAGTTTTCTATACTTATGAGCCCCAAAAGGATGGTGATATAAATGTGCAACTGATTCATTCAAGTGACAATGTGGTTGATTTGTTCACCAAGTCTCTACCAACTACAACTTTCAAGAAGATGGTACACAAGATTGGGATGCGAAGATTCAAGTCCTTAGATTGATGTTTTGATTAGGGGGAGTTAATACGCGATGTACTCTTTTTTCCTCACAACGTTTTGTCCCATTGGGTTTTCCTTGTAAGGTTTCTATTGAGACATCAAATAATGCGTATTATTAGATATGTGTACTCTTTTTCCTTCACTAGAATTTTGTCCCACAGGGTTTTATCTAGTAAGGTTTTAACGAGGCATATAATCTAGCAAATAGACATTCAAGGGGGAGTGTTATAAACATATTCTATTTATGGTGGATATCTATTTATGTAGATTTCTTTAGGAGTTAGGAATCCTACATGAAGACCAATTTAGTTTCTTACTTGAAGACCAAGTCAGTTTTTCCCTATAAATATAAGAATTTCCTTCATTGTAATAGACATCTCAATATTATTCAAGATCAATGATCAATAAGAAATCTTCTCTCTTCTCCCCTACTTCCTTCTATGTATTGTTTTATACAATTTCATAACCCAACATAATTTATCTGTAGACGGAGTTATCTAATCATGTTGGCGTCAGATTTTTAAAGATAAAAACAATTTAGTCCTTTTGAAATTGTATACCTTAATGTATACATTGGATACAGATACCTTTTGATAACAACACAATAATAAAGAAAAAGTCCAATAAATAATTAGTAATAAATAAAGAGTTGGGGTCATGTCATTATCATTATTAGTACTCCCTCCGTCACATATTATTTGAATTTTTTAGGGTTTTTTCAACGTTTAAAATATTGAATTGTTCAAATTAAAGTTCAAGCTTAATATTTGGAACTTTTTTTATATTTGTCCTTTCATTTATTAGACTTTTATATTTTTTAGGACATAAATTACATTACATATTTATAATTTTATAAAGGACAATAGTAGAAAATATAGTATAAATTTTGTTTTTAAATATTTTTTCTTAATATATATGTACTACTTTACAAATTCAATTAAAATGCGATAGAGGATGTAATAAATAATTTTCCAAACAATTGGGGTCATGTATATTTGAACTTTTTAAGGAAGCCCAATAATAGAGAAAAAGTCCACACATTGTATCAGCACCAATGATATGCTTACCTCTCAAATCAATTATGTATAATTTTTTTCTCTTTTTCAACACCAAATTTGTGTAAAATTAATAAAAGTTCCCCTTTAATAAGGAATTAGACATGCGACATTAATATTTAGCAAATAAATGATGCCATCAGACTATAACACCATTGACAAATTCAATTTTTGATCAAACTATTTATTTTTAATGTATTTTATCAATAATTTTTTATCATTAATACGTGGCTAATAACGTGTTCTATTAATTTTTAATATCGTCAACGGCTTATTTTGACATAAAACATTCAAAATAGGCATAATTAGAGGATAATGATGGTTAACTAACTGTCTATTCAGAGAGTGGTTACACATTTTTAAGAATGATTAGATTTAATAAATCTAATACGACGTGTACAAATTTGGCTAAAAGAAAATACAGGGTCAATTAATATGAATCATTGATGATAATGTAATTTGTAATC
This sequence comes from Solanum medicagineum, assembly GCA_026153255.1. NCBI lineage: Eukaryota > Viridiplantae > Streptophyta > Magnoliopsida > Solanales > Solanaceae > Solanum > Solanum medicagineum. The sequence goes on from JAPFFP010000046.1 coordinate 12,832,917, forward strand.
TAAACTATGAATAGTCAAATCTTTTTTTTTCTTCTTAACATTGAGTATAGAGGGAGAAAATTATAAGATAAGAGAATTGAATTTTCATCGATAACATATATGTAAATATAAGTAGAGAATCAACTAAATTACTAAAATCGTCTTGTCACTTCATCATTGAGCTACGCGTTGATGACAAGAATGCAAATAACATATGCCATAAAAAATTACTTCCTTTGTCCCAATTTATATGACTTACTTTTCTTTTTAGTCGTCCCAAAACATAATTTTATATTTAGTAATAATTTAACTTTAAAATGCTCAATTTATCCTTAATGAAATGAATTCTTGCCACATAAATATCTACTCCCTCCGTTCAACTTTTAGTTATCAAATTTTGATTTGACACACTTATCAAGAAAATAATTATTGGTATCGTAAGTTTACCATGTTACCCTTATTAATTGATAATGGTTCCATATATATTTACTATTATATTTTTCAAAGACATTAACTCAATGACAATAAATTGAGGGTATAAAAGAAAAAAATTGTCCTTCCTTGATTTGTTAAAAGTGGTAAGTAAAAGTGAAAATCAAATTAGAATTTTTTTTGCACCTTAAACTGAATGGAGGGAGTATGATTTATTTTAGACCATAACTTTCAAAAGTCTTATTTTCTTTTTTAAACTTTGTGTCAGATCAAATTAATTCATATAAACTGAACCGAAAGTAATAATTGATATTGTGTGTGAGCTAGTGCAGAATGTTAGTTTAGGCTGCTGAGCCCAACTTATTGGGCTGCATTTTATAAGTAAATGGGCTATTGGTTCATTTAGCTGTGCAATATATAGGTAAAGGTGGGCTGATGTATGAAGTTTGAGAAAAGATCCAACAAAATCCTAGGGGTTATGTTGAAAAATGGTCCTCACGAGAGATGCTGTTGATATTTTGGCCCCTCATAAGAATTATCTTATAAAAATGCTTCATAAGAGGCTTACTTTGACTCAACTTAAAATAAAAGAGAGGACATTTGTGAAAGACTTTTCTTATGGAAGCAAAAGATCAACACCACTACATTTGGTGGACATCCTATGTAATTTTATGAAATCCCTAATTATGGGTCTCATGTATTACTACTTATTTACAAATTTAGTCGAGATAATTATATTTTTGAGTTTTTTTAAAATAAAATATTTACTATTTTTTAATATATTTTTATTTTATAATCTAGTTATACTATTTTTAGAAAATATTTATCATCTATAACAATTATATTATGTATTAAATTTGTTTTGATTAACAAAGACTGCACTATGTATTAAAGATTATTATGCAAGTACTTCGTTTGTTTAAAAAAGAATGGATTATCTTCTATTTTATTCCATTTAAAAAAGAATGACCTCTTTCCTTTTTTGGCAACATTTTAATTTCAACTTTTCACACGACATATTGAAGGCCACAATAACTTTAGTAATTTAAAACCACAAAATCAGAAAATCTTCTTTATTTTCTTAAATTCCGTGCCAAGTCAAACCACGTCATTCTTTTTAAAATCGAGGTAATAATATAGATGTATTACACTATTTATCAAAAAAAATTGCATGCAACGTAGTGTATTACAAGTGTCTTAAAATGAATTAGGTTTGTTTTGATAATCAAAAAAAAATAAAAAATCTTCAATATATAAAAATGAATTATACATGCAATATATACGTATTAAAATTTTATAGTTATAAATGAGAAATATTTTTAATATAATATATTTAACGGTAAATTATATAATTAGGCAAACATTTGACATTAATTTATATTATATCACTATAATTTGAAATTTTTTTACAATTTATAGGATTTTATTGCTATTTTCTCTCTCCTCTCTTCCTTTCTCTCTCCTCTCTCTACAATCTCTTTCCAGATATACAATGCATATATATGTATATCAATTGCGTGTAAACAATTATTTTTAACAATATACATATTCAATTCATCAAATATACATATACAATTCGCCTCTCTCCACTCTCTACCCTCTTTAGCTCGCCTCCTCCCTCTCCCAATCTCACTTTTCAGATATACAAATATATATGTATATCAGTTACATATATACAATTATTTGACAAATATACATATACAATTTAACAAATATACATATACAATCCGACTCTACTCGATCTCGCTCTCCTCTCTCTTATAATATGTAGCTATAAATTGTAATTTTAGCAAACTATATGTATTTTCACTATTTTTTGCCTTATTATTTAAGAAAAGGTCAATCCCATTATTGGAGCCTCATCCTATTATTAGCTATAACTGAATAGATTTCTCAAATTCTTTGAGCTATCTAATTGTCCACCTTATCATCTACTTTTAAATTATTTCAACTTGTAACTTTTTAATTAAGCAAAAACAGACAGATTAATTAAGAAATAGATGAAGCATAATGATCATTAACACTTTTGTTTGATGAGTAGGATGACTAATATAATATTGCCGGAGGCAAATCCAGTATATAAATCAGGAAAATAGACAAGTAAAGACGAATGTAGTAGTATCAGAACATTTGAAACTTTCAATAGACATTTTAAAAAGACATAAAGCTTATGATTGATGTTTTTATTTTGGCCCAATAGAGATAAATAACGATTGAGATGACTCTGATACTAATATCATTTTAAGCAAGAGATGAAGCTTATGATTTTGGACCAAATATGGATAAATAACGATTGAGATGAACTTGACACCGATACTGTGTTAAATTAACCTTGAATCTAATTCAATTCAAAAGTTTACTTAAAAGAAAAAAGGATTCTCCAAGACAAACCTCACATTCCTAAGTGAGTTAATATACCTACTCAATCTATAGTATTTCCTCCATTCTATATTAGTTTTTTTGAAAACTTTTACAAATTTGTTTTCACTTCAAAAGAAAAATTATTGCAAGAGTAAAATGGGAAAATATAATCATTTTATCCTCATTTTATAAATCGACAAATTTTGTATCGTAACAAATATTTATAATATAATTTACATCTCCCGTGTGATTTACGAATTATCGCACAGAAGAGTGTTTATTTAGTGTACTCTTTGAACGAACAGAATTTAATTGACTTTTGACATTTTTAAGTTCGCCTCTAAACACACGTAACAATAAATTGAGATAATGCAGAGTAACTTACAAGTAGATACAACTACTTTTCATGTGCTCCTCCTTCCATTTTGACTCCACCTCTATACACATATAACAATATCTTTCTCTTTAAACAAATATTTTGTGTCTTTAAACACATTATTTTCTTCATAATAACCTTGTCGTAACATAAAAAATTACTCAACTGAACAAAGCTATCGCAGCTTATTTCCTCCTAATGACACTTTATAATATTCAGATATATATAGTGAAATAATAAAATAAAAGGTCCTCCATAAAATTAATTGATTCAACAAATATCACCAGAAAAAAGAAAAGTCTATTCCAAAAAAACAAAAAACAGAGGAAAAATGTATGGTAGGAATAGAAGCTGGAGAGCTGCAGTCCAAGTAAAGAATAAGAATCTGAAAAGAAGAGTACGAAATAATTGAATCTTTGAAATCATTCTAAAGTTTTCTTTTTTGAATTTTGGTAAAGAGTCCAAACAAGTTATAGCATCTTTTTGCTAAGTTTGTTGTGTTGATTGGTTGTGAGTGAGTTGTGTCAACGATAAGGCACACCAACTTGACATGTGACTGTGTATAAAGTTTTGGCTTCTTTTCAATGAGATGGCGAGAGGACATAATTAATATAAAATTTGATGTTCATAAAAAAAAGCCCCATTAATGACCACGACAAGACCAATGAAAAATGAGAGGTCTTTTAACGTGCCACCTTTTGGAACGCAAGTTCTGTCAGGGCAAACTGCAAATCCGATTAGCAGAGATTTCTCCGCCATCGCCCGTCTCATTCTGGAAAATAACAGCTGAAGAAGCACGACGGAGTTGAGTATGATGGGGGTGATTTTTTCTCCGATGATGAGGAAGGAAGTGAGCGCGTTGAACGCCAATTGAGAACCAGCAATTAGGGAAGATTATTTTTTAAAGGTAAATCCTTTTATATATATTACATCAGCATTTGGTTGTACAAGACGAATCAAACGTTTGGTACCAACGAACATAATTCTTATCCAACAATTGAGAAATTGGATTAGATTTAGAGATAAAGAAGTAGTTACAATAAGAGTATGATACATACAAGAAAAATAGTATTTTATTTGAACCCTATAAGCCGCAACAGTCGGGCTCCGAAGGAGGGTGAGAGAACTGAACAATTAAGATTTCTTCATTTTCTAAAAAGTAGGGCGGTTCATCAATTGGTTATATCTCAGGAGGAGGTCAGGAATCAATTCTCCCCTGACAAGGCAGTATAAGTCTAGATCTGCTGAATTTATTGTATCAACTTTACCTAATATGATTTGCAGCAGTATGTTTAACTAGCATACGATAATTATAATCTAGACTTTTCAGGGAAGAAGAAGAATGGTACATGTACCTGACTAATAGTAACCAAAATCAGTGAAAATTCCATCTTTATACCTAATTTAACACTAAAAAGCGGTGAAGTCAGAAATTGGAGATTCCAGATTAAAAAAAAGGATTATAATATAAAGGAGATTCAACAACTTATACTATATGTTAAATTAAGTTTTTCGAATCGATTTTTGAACTAAAACGGTTCAACCCCTTGCTGACCTCTACTTCCCAACCCATATGAAAATAAATTGAGATGAAGAAGAAGAATGACTGACAAGTGAGATGCAGCAGCTTTTCACGTGCCCCTCCTTCCATGTTAACGTGCGCCTTAAGAATTGGATAACCGTTTTCTCCATTTATTTATTATTTATTGAAATACGAATACCCCATTGGCCCATTTTATAATTATTTATAACAACACTAACCTTTCCTTTTCAACATTTTTCACCCATTCGCCGAGGTAAATAAGATTCCTCCATCCGAGTTCCAATTGGGGAAGCGGGAATTTTAATTGATCAGAGTCCAAAAAATAAATATCAACTCCAATTTGAGCAACAGCTTACTTTTGTTTACGACTAATTTATTATTATTTCAATAATAACGGGTAAAGTTGTTCTTTCGTGATCACAAGTTTAATCCGTAAAAAAAAAGTAAAATTGGATACAATAAACTTTATAATCGGATCCTACGTATAGCGAAAGCTTGCTATTGGTATTATTATTTCAATATATTGGTCCTTGATGTGCATTTCATTGTTTTGTATTCTCCATGGACCCCATCTATGATTTATGGACATAATGGAATATCCAAAGGAGTATCTTTTCTGATTTCTTCCGATTATAAGAATCTAAGGATGACATTAGATTCTTATTATTTCTCCAGAAGAAAAACTAATATTTTTTAGTTATCGACTTAAAAATGATAGAGAATCGATGCGTAACTCCCTCAATTCAAATTTAAATGGCATTATTTATATACATTATATTCGTGAATTCAGAAACTAAGAACATTAATTTTCTAAAAATAAATTTCAGCTTATGGGGTGAGACAGGACAACTAGATACGATTTGAGGGAACGCAGATGAAAAGGATAATATGGGGTGGGTTAAAATTTTGCAGGTGAAAAGAAAACTTGTCCCACCCTCGCCCTGCTCCGCCTCATTGTCATCCCTATTATAATCAATATTGAAAAGATAGATACTTCATATTTTTAAGATCTGATTTGTATGAAAAAAAAAACATTTAAACGAAAAAATAATAATAAAAAATTATCACATCGATATGAAAGATTAAAAAGTTCCGAAGTGAAGGCAAATCCAATTCAAGTGATATGGAAATCTTAAAATTTATATACAATAAGCTAAAAGTTACATATTGAACAATTAATTAGAAAGTTTCGGATTTAAGTTTCCAAGCTTACTAAAAATCGTCATGTTGATCAGGTGAGGATTTAACTTCATTAGTCTTCTCCTCTAAATCATTGAGATAGTGTTGATAGATATATGATGTATATCCCCATAATCCCAATAACAATGAGAACACCTTCAATCCACTCATATTCTCTTTCAAGAACACCATTGCAAAAATTGGCCCTACCGAAGATCCCAAATTGATTATCACATTAGAGAATAAAGCAGACGCCTTGTAAACCAATCCAATTGATCCAATAGCGTATAATTGCCAAGCAATAGCAGTAGAGACCAAGTTTACAACATATGACAGTTTCCCTGTTCTGTATTCTCCCATTTCCTTCTTCAAATCCCTCCAATCACCGCTCGCAAAAAGCCCCGTTAATGAAGCAATCGTCACAAAAAGACCGATGAAAAATGACAGTCTCATGACAAGTTTTAACGTGCCACTTTTGAAAACCTTTTGGAACGCAAGTTCTGTTAAAGAGAACTGCAAGGCAAATCCCAGAGATCCCACAGTGGTAGCTGCAAATCCGATTAGCAGAGATTTCTGAGATATTTCTCCGCTATCATCAGACTCATTCTGGAAAATAACGGCAGAGGATGAAAAGGAGAGAATCACGACGGAGTTGAGTATAATTGGAGTGATTTTTTGTCCGTTAATGAGGAAGGACGTGACCGCGTTGAACGCCAATTGAGAACCAGAAATCAGGGAATAAGTAGAGGCCGGAAGGTACTGTACTCCAATTGTAAACAACATAGAGTTTGCTACTTGAAATAAACCAAGGAAGATGTAAACGGAAGCGCGAACGAATATAGAAGGCTGGTGCAGTCTAACTTCTTCTTCGTCGGGATTTTTGGGTGAAGGATAGCAAATGATAGGCAGGAGAATAAAGAATCCAGCAGTTTGTACCAATGTAGCCATCCATCTGCTTTGGCCACCTTGTTCATAGTATACTCTGCCCAACAGAGTGCCAGCTGCTTGGCCACCAAGAGTGAAAAATGTGAAGATAAATATTTGGAGCCATAGAATGAATTTAATTGATTGAAAGCTGCTGTTTTTTTCAGCTGCAGATGATGACTCTGCTTCTTCAACTGTCAAATGAAATAGAGGAACATACAAAAAGAGAGATCTCAATCAAAATTGAATTCTAATACAGTTGTACCTCGGAATCAGTTGATTCGCTAATTAAATTTTCGTGCAATTCTCTATATGGTTTGAATCGAAATTTTTGGTGCTGTTTACCTAACTTATGAGTATTCATTTCTTTAAACAATAAAAAAGCAATATTCTATTCCATAGAGAGTGCAAGTCAATTCTGGGTAAGACACGGAATGAAGAAGCATATTTGAATGAATAAATTAAATATTGAGAAGTTCTTATCCAATAATTGAGAAATTGGATTAGATTTAGAGATAAACAAATAATTATAATAAGAATATGATACAATCAAGCACAATTAGAATAGTATTTTATTTATACCCTGTAAGCCGTAACAGTCAGGCCCCCAAGGAGAGGGAGAGAACTGAACTTTTTGCTATGACCGGAAAAAACATAAATATCATGTAAGGTGTGGTGGAACGATTAAAGATTTTTTCATTATTGCATCGATTTTGCCTAGTATGATTTACATCGCGATATGATTTGCAAGTTATTGCACAAACACAAATTTAACTAGCGTACTACTCGAGGGATAGTGATAACAACAACCTACACTTTTCAGCTACTCCAGGATAAGATATTTCTTTGAATTAAAGATTGAAGATGGCGAGGAGTTAGAAGAAGAAGAAAAATAGTACATGCCTAATTTAACACCGACAGTGATACAGAACCAGAAATTCAAGTAAGGAAATTAAAAAAATAAAAAATAATCTTATCAAGGAGATCCAATAACTTCTACATATATGAAAAAGAAGAATAAATCTATATTTTTTATCTAGGTAATATACAATTTTTTTTTGAGATGAAGAAGAAGAAGAAGAACTGACAAGTGAGATGCAGCAGCTTTTCATGTGCTTCTTCCATGGTAACGTACGCCTTAAAAGTTGGATATCCGTTTTCTTCTTTAATCTTATATGATAAAATGTACATGTAATTGAAGCATCAAGGCAATAATTTATAAATGCATCAACATTTCCTTTTCTACATTTTAGTCCCCTAATTTGTAATATTGCTTTTATTTGCACCATTGGGATTGGGGTAGATCGCGTCAACTGTCAAGAGTTCAGCAGAGTATCTATCTGCTAGTTTGATTCTTATTTCAGTAAATTAAATAACTAGTCAAATATATGATATTATTATTATTTAAAAAAATTGCAATGTTATAGTTAAGATTTTATTGTTATTTTCTCTCTCATCTCTTCCTTTTTCTCACCTCTTCTCTCTCGTTGTTATCTCTTACCAAATATACAAATATGTTTAGGCCAAAGGAACAATAAACGTTGGTAAACACAAATTTGAGAGAAAAACTTCTTCTATTACTTACAAGAATAGATTACAAAACAACTCTCAATCTCACACATTACACTCTTCTTGGTGTTCTTGGTGATGTCTTACAAGTGAGGATTGCACCTCTATTTATAGTAAAATTTACAGGTGTGAATTGTCAAAATTTTTTCCAAAGGTTGGTGGCCAACTTTGAAGAAATTTGCACAGCCTTCATTTGAACAGTTATTCAAATGGGCTGTGCAGCC
>JAPFFP010000046.1:12848493-12866408 GCA_026153255.1 Solanum medicagineum
CCAATCTATTGTCATTTTTTTTACTGTATTTTTGTGGGAATTCTATTATTCACGAACTATTTTAAAATGTCATAAATTATATATCTCATGAAGAAATACGTACGTTTGATACGTGCATTTCACGAGTTAATTTTTAAAAATCTCTTTTCTCTTTCACTAGTTAATACCCCTTTAAGGATGTTGTTGATATGTCTCAAATCAAAATCCTCCGATTTATCATTTTATGCCCAAGACAAAATAAGCTAAGGTTGTTGAGTGTTTCATCAAAATGGAAATACAAGAAAATGCCCTTGAACACTTTTAACAGTTCTTTTAATCCACCTAACAAAGTTCATTGCTTTATTTGTACTCATAGCAAATTAAGTATGGATTAATCATGGTGATTATATATAATAACATCACGTAATATAAATGTTGGTTTTGTATGTGAGCAAGTGGGAGAATGACTTAATTATTAACTTTCTTACTAATCCAATCATGATTAAACTTCTTTAAACAAAAGGATAAGAATCAAATCTACATATAATATCTCAATAATTAATTGTCCATGTAGTAGAGTTCAACCAACTAATCCCTAGTATTTAAGTAAGTTGGGGATTGTTCAAGGCATAATATATTCAAATGAGATCCTCATTAAACATATTCAAAACGATTTCCTCCTTGAGTAACCTTTTTCATATATATTTTAACAAGTGTGAAGTCCGATCAATATGCATGTATTTCGACTAATTTTAAATACTCTCTTCTAGAAACTTTCTCCTATAAAAAAAAAATCGTTTAATACTGTTCTTTTATTTTTGCTTGAATTTTTACTTTACTTCTAACTATTTAATTAATTCTCCTAACTTCCTTAATTTTTTAAAACTATTATGATAGTGATTTATTAGAAATAATAGAAAGTAAATTTAATTCTCTATTTAATATTTAATGGATTGATATAGTACATAGAATCTGATAATTTTAATTCAATTTTTCTCCACGTTTATACCATTAGACAGCTATTAACGCGTACAAAAACAGTGTTCTAGCAATTGAATGAAAAAAAAAACAAAACCACCAAAGTATGTTGTTGCATTGTAGAATGTAGATGAAGTTGTTTCTTCAATTAGTCAAAATTCTCAATTTTAATTATGGAATATAAAAAAAGACATAAAATATAAATATGTCTTTTAATTTGATTTTATCAGTCCTTCATATTCTTTAGTTTTGAGTATGCATCCTATGTGACATAATATATGTAGGATACCATGTAAGATATCATGCAGAATAAATATGTCTATTTATTCAATTTTATACTAGTTTAAATATGTACTTGTATATACTCATAATCAAAGAGGTATAAATATCAATTCAGCCAAAATCAAAGGGCACACTATTACGCCTATATGGTACTTCCTTCATCCATCTTTACTTATCCTATACTATTTTGAGATATCCAACAATACTTGTGTACTTTATGAAATCAAGAGATAATTTTACACATAATTCTTAGATTATCCTTATCATTAATTATAATTTTTCCTATTAATTCTTTCAAACATTATATTTATTATATTCAAAAGGATGATTTGATAAAACTATCCTATCATTTACTACTTCTTAATCTCTATGCTAAGTTAATAAAGAACAAGTAAAGTTGAACGGAGAGAATAGAAAAACTTATTCAACTCAATCTTATACAATGTAAATTCAAATTAATCAAATTCTAATAATACTAGTATAAATCACATTAAATAAATAAAAACTAAAATACTACCACCTAGAACCACAACCGCTTCCATCAACGGTTGGTATGAAAAGAAATAGCGAGAAGGACATTTCTTCTATTAAAAAAATAAAATAAATCTGAAGCAAAATTCTTATATCATACCTAACGACGTCGTTCCATTCCCCGTCACCCCCCACCCCCTACGCGGGGAGTTTCCGTCTTCATCTTCTTCATTACTTCAGATCTCTCCATATAGGGAATTCTTGTGTTATTATATATATATACCTCTTCATCTCTATTCAATACATACGTACATATAATGTATGTGAATACACAATCTCATCACTGAGCTTTTCTCTTCTTCAATTCGATTTATTCTCTCCCGTTTCACTTGTCGGTGATCCATATAGAATTATAATTTTGGGGTAAATGGCGGCAGTTTCCGGTCCTCTCACGCCAGGACAGGTAGTAAACCTTTTGCTAATCCTTTTGTTTTATACTGATGAGTGATTGATTATACTTTTTTTCAAGTTAATGAAGTTTAATTTTCGATTTGGTTCGTTTAAGTAGTTGGAACTACCGAAATGTAGGGTTACGTAGTGATAATTGTGAGCTCTTTGGAGTCGGATCCCACTTCAAACAAGTGTATTAGTTAAAAATGATAGTTAGCTTGCTGAATTTTGATCTAAGAGTACTGAAATGAGTGAGATCTATTTGTTTCTCTTGTGAAATTTTGGAAATTCTGAGTTTATAAGGTTATTCTAGTAATGAGTCGCAGCATGTTTTTGCCTGAGTTCTCTTAATGAATTATTCCTGTTTTGGAGTCTGAAGGCTGAATCAACTGTTGTTGATTACAGAAGCTAGCAAAACAAACAGTCTCTTTTTTTTTCTGCAATTGATAACACTTGTTGTTCCATTTTTTTTTTTTTTTGCCTTGAGTACTAGAAAGTATATTAAAGTGGTTGTCTTTTGAGGTGGTTCCTTTTTGTTTTCTTTTTCATTTTGCTGCTACATTGTTTTCATATGTGCTAGGGAGTTAAAAGTTGAAATTATATTAAGATTCAAGTGCTCATGTTTATATAGTGAGGGTGGCAGCATGTTGTTGTTGTTTCGTGCAGTAGAAGCAATAATTTGGAAGTTTGTACTGATTTGGTGTTATTATTTTCGTAATTCTGTCGTTATTAGAGCTGATGAAACATTAGGTCGGTTAGCATCAGTATAAAATGGTAAAAGATTTGATTTTGAGTTGTTCATCAAAAAGATGTAATTCTGAATTTAAAATGTTTCTCTAAAGTGCCATCTGTCAACTACTCTATACGTTATAATTTTAAAGATTTGATCTGTGCTGTGTTTATATAAATGAAAAGTGCTCGAAAGCGACAAGGTTCATGGGGCTTGAACCGAAAAGCGAGAAGTGTGATGCAGAACTTACGAAAATTTAAAAAAAATTACCAGACACAAATGAATGTAGTACTAGAATACTCAAATTGCAATTAAAATAATTTGTTTCAACATTTGATATGTAATAATGCCGATATTTACTCAATTTCTCAACGTCGAGACTCAAAGAACTGTCCATTTTTCTTTTGATCACGTTGCACATCATTGCTTGAAACACAAATTGCTCTGAAATGCATGGCTTCAACCATGAATTGATAATCGTATCTTCTCGTCATTGCATCACTTTAAGCAACAAAGGGATGGCTCTTAATAACACTGGATTACCCCTTCTATTGTTGGTGGAGAAGGCCCTGGGAGAAAATAAGTAAGTTGTTTGTGACTACGAGATCCAAAATAGATGGTGGTCACTCCAATAAGTACACTTTAGATTCCAGCTATGTTGTTTGTCTTTAAATCTCTAATCTAGGGAAACTAAATTACTGAAATTGCTCTAAGCTAGTGGTGGATTCTCTCTTTTGGAATTGGCTTATCTTGCCAGATCCAAAACTTTTGAAATTGACTCCCATAGTATAAGCAACATGGATTTCAGTATTTAGTCCATTTGGATTGGCTTATTTCTGGTGCTTTTAAGCCAAAATAGCTTTTAAACAGTTTTGAAGTGTTTGGATAAGGATAAAAAGTGTTTGTACGCATTTATTTTGTAGGCAAAATAACAAAAATAAACCAAAAGCCATAAGTTATAAATCCTAACTTATGACTTTTGGTTTGTAAGTTATAAGCCAAAAGCCAATCCAAACAGCACTGTTTGCAACTTTCGAGTTCATTATGAAGGTAGTTTTCTTTCCTATGGGATCTTACTTATCAGAATAAAAAACAACAATAATGTAATAATTGATACCAAGTCCCAGCCCGCTCACTCAATTGATGAAACATGAATAAAGCGTAATCTCATTTTTAGGAACAGTTGTATTTGGATAAAAAGATCCTTCACTATTTTTGATTGCTTACTTGGGTGGGAGTGACGGATTTGATTCCTGGAGGACGGAAGATACAATTAAGAAACTTGTAGAATTGGTTTGTTGTGGAATTATCTTTGCGTTTTAGTTTTTATGGAGTAAGATGTACTGCACTTGCGCTGCTATAATGTCGAACAGTATTCATCATTTCTTTGGTTTGATTGTTTTGTCTTTGTTTCGTTAAAGCAAATATATCTAGAATCCACTGAAGCATTTCCCTTTGCATGTCGCAGGTGTCATTTTTGCTTGGTTTCATCCCCGTCCTTGTTGCATGGTTATACTCTGAGTGGTTGGAGTACAAGAAGTGGTTGTTCCCGTCTAAAGTGTAAGTTGAACAGCTCAATCCTTGCAATGAAGCACTCCCCTACCCACCCCTACCCCCTACTCACTAAGTTGACTCACTCAATTTTCAACATGGAAATAACCACCCAGTTGATCTCCATCCGACAGTGAAAAGGAAAAAGTTTGAGAACTCATATAGCCACTTCATTCTTCACCATATAGCTTGTAGACATGGCTGGTATTTCTTTTCATAAGTGAACAGTATCTTTAGGCAACTTGATTTCTGAAAGCTACTGTGATTTTGTTATCCACACAAAAAACAATTGTACTATCTTAACTATAAGTTTTTTCTTTTATCTTATATTGTTGTCTTCTCTGTAACAGCAGTCATTCAGATAGTAATCTAGTTGAATTGGAAAATGCAACAATCCAGGAAGAAGATCGAGCTGTCCTGCTGGAAGGAGGTCTGTCAAAATCTCCGTCTACAAAGGTGTCTAGTCCATCAATAAAAACAAATATGGTTAGGTCAGTGCACCGTGCAGATTGGTGGATTTTCCGTTAACTTTCTTAATTTATTCTTCATGAAACACTCTTTGATTATTTTATAGGTTTCTAACAATGGAGGACTCCTTTTTGCTTGAAAATCGAGCAACTTTAAGGGCAATGTGAGTCTCTTGGTTGTTTTGTTATGCAGGATCCATCTTTTTCCTTGTACTAACCCGTTTGTCTTTCAATCATACAGGTCCGAATTTGGGGGAATTCTATTTTATTTCTATATATGTGACCGGACAAACTTCTTTGCAGATTCTACCAAGGTTCATAATCTTTTAATTTTTAAATAATGCATCATCATATGACTTTCTGGATCATGCTTTTGACTAATGTCATGGGTGTGCATGAACTGTGTAGGGCCGAGGGTTTCAACCCCTTCAGCGGAAAATTACTCACATGGTTAAAAAATTATTGTTTTTGTATATATAATAGATATTGAACTCCCTTTGGCCTCTGCGAGTGATTCTTTCTTCATATTAACCCTTTTTTAGTGAAAATCTTGGCTCCGCCACCAGTGTTGTATCTTGAGTAACTTGTCTGCATACTGTATTAAATATACCCAGCCGGTTCAGCCTAAATAGTTTGTGAATCTTCTTGTGCATTATCCTTCTCTGAAGATAATGTCTAGATTGAACTATTGGAATGTGGAATTGTGCTGTGTAACTTTTGTCTTAACGTTGTTTGAAAGAATTTTTATCAAAACTTAAGCATGATTTTTACTCCAATGGAACAAATTTTATTGTTTTACTAAAGAAGGTTCACTAGCCTATATATGATGTGCATGCTAATGTGTGAACTCATTCCTACTTTGGAGAAAATTTTGGATCTGTCTTTGCTTTAGTTGGTTCATTTGGAAAGTTCAAATTTTCCATGTTTAAATTTTTTACCACAAACATCAAACTCATTCTAGATAAATTGTTGTCTCCTTTGCTTTCTTGTGCCCATCCCCTTAGTTTTGTTTTGATTCTTGGTAATGAGAGTCTAGTTCAGGATCTGTTTTGGTAGTTGGCTAGAAGGAAGGACATCATATGATTTCTGCATTATTGCTGGAATTATACTTGTAAATGTGCTAACTCCATTGTGGAGTTATAAGATGTATATTTGCAACTTCACAAGTGTAGCTGAAAATAATAAGGTACTGTTTTATATTGTTTTCTGTGAACAGAGCTACAATCGGGATCTCTTCCTCTTTCTATATTGTCTTCTGATCATAGTTTCAGCAATGACTTCTTTCAAGAAACACAACGACAAATCAGCATTTTCTGGGAAATCCTTGCTTTATCTTAACCGTCATCAGACAGAGGAGTGGAAAGGATGGATGCAGGCAAGTGTTTTCTATAATATTTTTCTTGACCTACTTATCCTTCCGTTTAGTAAGAAGCAAATCTGATCAGCAATACCTTCCATTTGCGCTCTTTGTTTCTCTATCTCTCCAGTGAATGTGTTACAAAGACGTATCATGATTCTTGCACAACTTCTTTTGTTTAATGTGTTAATATTATAAAGCAGTAAATCATGCAGTGTCTCTGTTTAATGTGTGGTATATATATATATATTTCCTGTGGATTTGTACTGGTTCTCTGTATATACTCCTATAGTATGTGAGTTTTCAGAGTCTAAATATCTATCCTTTTGTTTGCAACAGGTCCTCTTTTTGATGTATCATTATTTTGCTGCATCAGAGATATACAATGCCATTCGTGTTTTCATTGCTGCATATGTATGGATGACTGGTTTTGGGAACTTCTCTTATTATTACATCAGGAAAGATTTTAGTCTTGCTCGGTTTGCTCAGGTAACATTATGAATTATACCTCATTACCTTAAGTTACACGACTCTTGGTGGTTTCATTTTACATTTCTTAGATTCAATGTTAATATGACAAACTTTCTCCTGCGTGCAGATGATGTGGAGGCTGAATTTCTTCGTAATATTTTGTTGTATTGTTCTTAACAATGACTACGTGCTGTATTATATCTGCCCAATGCACACACTTTTTACTCTGATGGTGTATGGAGCCCTTGGCATTGGCTACAACTACAACGACAAAAGATCAGTGATGGCTCTGAAGTTTGTTATGTGCTTTGTTGTTGTTATCCTGATTTGGGAGATTCCTGGAGTATTTGAATTTCTTTGGAGTCCTTTCACATTTATGTTAGGTTAGTTACGATGCACTTGCTATTTTTCTTTCTCCAAAATCACTTTTAAATATTTAACTGTTTCGTGGCTCAGACAAGAAGAACTTCAGTTTGAATGTAACTCCAACTGTGTTATGGAAAATGATACCTACTCTTTCATGCAATATTATGCTTAAGATGAAAAGTATGACTATAAGTAATGGCAAATGCCATCATGATAAATTTGGTTGTAAGAATTTCTCAAAACTAATATCGCCATAAGTGATATGTTCATGGGTTGAGAACCACAAATCTCAGCAGAGACACAAAAGTAGGTGATTTTTTCCCATCTGTCCTAGCTTTAATGGACAGAGTTGCGTGGTACCAGTTGTTGGTGGGAGGTAGCAAGTATCCCGTGGAATTAGTCAAGGTACGCCCGAACACCACGGTTATCATAAACAACAACAAAAAGTGGCATGGTTCAGAAAGAGTTGTAGAATTTGATTTGACATATTCATGAAAATCACCTATCTGTAGCAAAATGGACCAATCTTTGTGCTAAGAGGTGCTTATCTTGAAAGGTGCAATCATTATATGCACTGAAGGTGACATATAATTGTAGTGGCAATGATACACAACTTTTTCAAGTGGTATTTTGTATTGCAAATAGTAGTTTGAACACTGAAGAATCCTTTCCCCCCTTTTCCTTGTCATTCTTTCTTTTTATTTTAATCTTTCTATAGATTCTGGCTTAAGCCTTTGTCACCTGGTGATAGTTTTCTACTTTGTCGAACTGTAGGGTACACTGATCCAGCCAAGCCAGATCTCCCTCGGCTGCATGAATGGCACTTCCGATCTGGGCTGGACCGTTATATATGGATCATTGGCATGATATATGCCTATTTTCACCCTAATGTAAACTCTCAATAGAACCCTAATTCTTAATTCTTGTCTCTGACTTGTTGTATAGGACTTATATTTCGTGCATCTTGTCCTTTCAGGTTGAAAAGTGGATGGAGAAACTGGAGGAGTCTGAACCGAAGCGGAGACGAACAATTAAGACGTCAATTGTTGCTGTTGCTGTAGCTGTGAGTAGGATTTATCGTGTTTCTAACGAAATGCTAATTGTATTTTGCTGCTGCAATGTGTCTCTTTCTTTTCCCCAATTTCTTCTTCCTCCAATTTGTGAAGTTTTTAAATCCGTCCTCCTCAGATTGGGTACTTGTGGTATGAATACATATACAAGCTGGACAAGATCTCATACAACAAGCTCCACCCCTACACGTCGTGGATTCCCATAACGTATGTATTAAACATTCTTTAAATTCAGTTTTGGTACTTCATTTCTAAATGTGAACTTTGTATACAACACCAACGATTGTTGCTTATGATGTGCCAAAACAAAGTATATCATTGATTTCTCTCCTGATGCCTTGTGCTACTTTGTCATTTTATTTTCCTTTTTCCAGTGTTTACATCTGCTTGCGGAATTTTACTCAGGAGCTACGAAGTTTCTCTTTGACTCTCTTTGCGTAAGATTCTATTGACTCATTTGGTGCTGATGCTTAATCATAGACTTATACCTTCCTTTCCTGTTCAGCAGATTAATATTTTTATCTAATCTTTAGGCATAGTTGGACTATTTTCTTTCCGCTTCTTTAATGGTTAAGTGGTCTACTTTTCTAGGTGGCTGGGCAAAATCACCTTGGAGACCTATATCTCGCAGTTCCACATCTGGCTGAGGTGTGTGGATTCCACTCTTCTACTAAATAAATATAATGGTAGTTGTTTTAGAACTGACATTAATAAATAAAACTGTTCGACATTTATATTGAACTTAGACAATTTCACACAATATGATATGGTATTTCTGAGATCCTGCATTGAGTCTGCCTGTCACCCTTCAACACTTCCCACTTGCTTAACCTATGGAAAGAGAATCAGCTTTCGCATATAGGGTTAGATTGCAAACCTAAAATATTAAGTAAAAGTTTCCGTCTCTAACAATTTAGCCTTCTAAATGGAGGTGGTTTTGAGAAATTCGATAATTTCCCTCTATTTAATTGATCGTTCAACATCAAAATCCCTGCAGCATTCCAAGTAATTTGCTAAACTCAAGCATTTTCCGAATGATTAAATTTCTTACTGGTATTACTGTACCAAGTTCTTATCTGTGAATGATTTACATCCTTATTCTTGCATAATATACTTTATTCCTAGTCTATTTCTAAAGTTTACCATTACTCTTATGTGGTTCCCTTGTAAAGTTCAGATTAATTTTACCCAATGCTTGTAACTCATCAGAGAATGTTTAGTTATATGTTGGTTGAGTTGATAAGGCCAGCATGCTTTGTGTTCTTATTCCTTCCTGACTTCATGTGCAGATCAAACATGCCGAATGGACAGCCCAAGTGGCTCCTGTGCTTTATCCCGGATTATCCTTTGCTTAATTTTATGCTTGTCACTGCAGTTTATATTTTGGTAAGCTTATGTTCTCTCACTTCTCATTTTCCTGAATATTTTTACCTGTGACCATATCTGGTCCATTTTCTCTTTATCTGTTTCCTCATTCGGGCATTTCACTTTCTTTCTGCAGATATCATATAGGCTTTTTGAACTAACAAACACACTCAAGACAGTTTTCATACCCACGAGAGACAATCAGAAGCTGCTTCACAACTTCATTGCTGGGATTGTGATTTCTGTGTCCATATATTGCCTTTCATTTATGCTTCTTCAGATCCCTCATTGATGTGTAAGTTCTTATACTCTTCTTTTCCAAAATATTAAAAATGATGAATGGTTTATATGATTGAAAACGGTTTTCTGAAGAATGTTTTTCTCAAGAATCTTAGTTTTTAGTGTTTGGTTATCTTCTCGTTGAAAATGCTCTTTTCTCAAGGACAATACTTTCTACTAAAGGGAGAAAATGATTTCTTTACCTTACAGTCAGAAGTCAGTTTTTATTAGTATACACTCCGTATCATCTCTTACACTCCGTGTCTTTTGTTTCAACCAGCAGTTAGATACTGTTATCAACCTTTAGTACCCCAAATACATTAATCATAAAATCCTATTCGTACCTTATCCTCCATCATATACAATTATAATCTTGTACAGAAAGCATTTTCCTTCATGCCAAGTTCTTTTTCTATTTTCCAGTCATAGTTGATGCAACCTGCTCTGTCACTTCATACCCCTTCCCTCAGGAAATAGTATGTAAGATCACTTTCATACTTAATCAGATGAATCATCCTAATGTGCGTTTCCTGCTTGGAATTATTTGGTTGAGCCATTTGTCTGAAGTACTTCATTCTAAGGCAGGTTTGTATGGCAATGGGTCAAATGACACAGTCGCATAGAACTCTAGAAAGATCTAAACTAGATGTGGAAATGAGAAATCAATCAAATTGTTTTTTTTTTTTGAATGGGATAGAGATGTTGATATTCCAAGCTAGCTTGCAAGGCATGTAATTGCCAACAGTTTTGTGGAAAGTATCACTTGCAGTTGCTAAATCCGAGCAGACAAGGAGTTATTTTCAAATTCTGCCTCAAAGTTACCTGCGTCTCCGAGGGACAATAATTTGTATGATATCAGTTACCCTATGTATTCAAATTTTTTGGTTCTCTTTGCCTTTAATACTCGTATATGTTCCTCGTTACTCAGTGATATGATAAAGAAATATAGGCATGATAAGCGTACTTGTGGTCTCTACTTTGCTGACATGAATTTATTCATGGCTAATGCTATTGTTTTATCTCCAGTGGAGTTCTTTTTTATTGTTGGTGAAATTTTTTATGAAACATTTGCAAGTTCTCAGATTGCAATTCCATGGGGCTTTGAACTACAAAATCAAATCTCCCCAATTCGTTATTTGGACTGCATGGATTTTCAATTCTCGATTGGAAAGTTATGAGCCAATAAAATTTGGAATTTATTGAAACCTAATGTTAGGTGAAGCACCACTAATTGTCAGAATTAACCGCTGATAATCTAGAAAATAGATTATTATGCGTGTATTAGTAAAACACACAGGACCAGAATATAATAATAAGACTAAAAGCTAG
Source organism: Solanum medicagineum (assembly GCA_026153255.1). Classification (NCBI taxonomy): domain Eukaryota; kingdom Viridiplantae; phylum Streptophyta; class Magnoliopsida; order Solanales; family Solanaceae; genus Solanum; species Solanum medicagineum. The sequence goes on from JAPFFP010000046.1 coordinate 12,859,639, forward strand.
TTACTAACCTAATGAACTAATTATTTTGACTAAGCAAGTCGATGGCCATATATCAGAAAGCAAACAAATCAAAATGAAAAATAATTTTGTAAATCAAAAAAATAAAAATAAAATAATTTTCCTAGAATATATAATTGTTTAAAGGCGATGCCAAATCTATGGTCAATGATTCTCCAAAATGACAAATAATAATAACAAAATTGACCACTGTTATGTTTGGATGTTTGATAGATATACGTACATAATTCCAATTTAGCCTCATCTCGCTGTTTGAATTTTGACTTTTAATAGACTGCTTCCATGTGCTTCACCTAATTTAATACTATTTGACATCTTCAGTATGTCGGAAATTATTTTTTATTTATTTCACGCAAATCTATACACCATCTTTTAATCATAAAATATTTTCAAATCCAAATATCAAAGTCTTGCCTATACAAAATAATTCTTTTTCATGTGAGGAATATTGAGGTCAACTTGGGCTTACATGTTATATATGTATAGAACATTTTACAAGAAGGGTCATTAGTATATCTAAATTTAGATGGGTTGAAAAAAAAAATTATATATGGCTTAAGTTTAAGCAACGTTCAAGAAAAATGATTAAAGTCCAATCTATTTTTTGAACTTAAGATAAAAATGCATGAGTTGCACTCATATGAAATGCTTATATATCTAAAATTTGATTTTATTAAATCTTAGACACGTAGCTCGATTGCGTATACATATTAAAAAAAAATTTGAAAGACATGTATAGATTTAATCACGGTGGCAATATTTTACTACTAAGACACGAGTAATTAATTAAAAGCTAAAAATTCAAATTATAGTTGGGGGAATTAAAGATATCATCACTTGATCAGCTTGTTAGAAGATCTGTTCCACATGTTAATATTTTACTAATGGATTTATAATATGATGAATTATTCCACAGTTTATTATATTTATTAATGTGTGGGTTTTTATAATACCTGGAACTACTCTACTTATTGTCTTCTCGCATATTTTTCACTTGATATTTTATATTCGTTTTGAAATTTGATTTATTAATTTTTGCAACAAATAATTTCAATTAAAAGAAATAAAATGTGTTTAATCTATCAAAGACATATAATTTTATTTTCAAAGCTGAAACACATGCACACATAACATTTTCTTTTAAGATAGAAGCAATTAATACGTATTGCATACAAACAACAATAACATATCCGGTGGAATCTCACAAGTGGGGTTTGGGGAGGGTAAAATATACGCGAACTTTATCACTACCTCATAGAAATAGAAAAATTATTTCTAAAAAACCTTCATCTCAAAAATTAAGCCCATACGCGTATTGCATGCATTTTGGAAAATAACATTTTAGTGTCAATATGAACAGATGTGTAGTCAACTAGTAGGATATATATATATATATAACCATTGTTTTTCACGAAAGTTGTGTGCTTTCCCACCAAACAGTTAATAATATATTAAATATAATATTGAATGGTTCTTTTTCTTAAACCTAAAAACAGACAAGGCAATTTTCCAATATTTTATTGGCACATTCTAAGAAAAACAATTTTTTGCTGAAATTCTGCTGCAACTTGTAATTTTATGAAGCAACTTAATTAGTTTCATTGGAAGATAAATATATATATATATATATATTTCCCATTTCTATCGTTTTTATCATCAATAGAGTCAAAAGTCAAATAGCTATTGGTTGACTGTTGAGCCTTTCTCATCAAAGACAGCCGATTTTTTGGATCCTTTTCTTTTGTTTTTTTGTTTGACTTTTGCTTTTTCTTCACACTAGTTAGTTCTGTCTTTTATTTTGTTTGTTCCGTATTAACTTGACATAAAAATAATAAATAAGATATTAATAATTTTATTACATTATAACAACAATATATCTAATAAAAAAGTTATAAATGGGGTTTAGAGAGGAAAAACTATTAGGAGATAGAGAAGATGTTTCCAAAAGATCGTTAACTAAAGAAAATCATCCCCCCCCTTCCCCCCGCAAAAAAAAAATACTAGATATGAAAAGACTAGAATAGATAACAAATGAATATAGAGACAATACAACAACAAAATAAATGACGGACAATAACAACATAATATAAAACGACACGACTACTAACTTACTATAACACAAGGCCCAACATCATCCTACCCCTACTAGTCTTCTAACCTTCTATCCAAATACGCGACCTCCACTCATTTCTATCTAAGGTCATGCCCTCAATGATACGAAGCCGTGTCATATCTTGTCTAATTACCCCCAATAATTTTATTACATTATTGTTTAAATATAATAAATTTAATAGTTTATAAAATTATTAAGTGGATGCCTATAAACAAAGTCATATCTTCCAAGAACTATTGTTTGATTGTGGGGGCTGTTAACTAACCAACCTTCAGTACTTATTTTACAATTTAGAGGGGGGAAAAAACTAAGCTAGGCCCATTTTGTTTGAATTTCATTGCATTCTAAACAAAAATATTTTTTTTTCTCCTCTTCATAAATGTACTATAGTTTAGTTCTCCCCCACCAAGTATGATTAGCATACTCTATTTCTTATGATTCCAGAAACAACCTCTTTATCTCTATGAGATAGTGATAAGATCTATGTATGTTTTATTTTTCTCAGATCCCACTTGTAAAATTATATTCTATTGGGTATATTGTTGTTATTTTTTATTTTTTATGATTCTATATGGATTTCAAAATCCTATCTATCTAGCTAGCCATATGCATCATTTTCCTAGTTCAAAAACACATGTAAGTGCTTTTTTTCGATCCATTGCACCAAGAAATTATAATTAGACTAATAAGAATATAATAATTATACGTCTAGTCAAGATCAGAGAATAATATAGCATAATGTTTTCCTTTTTATGTTCATTATATTTGTATTTTTGTCTCAAAAACTATTTCAGATCCCAATTCTAGATTTACTAATGCGACTTCTCAATGGAAATGGCAATTAATCATTAAAGTTCATAACCCCTTAATTATTTCTTCACATCAATTATAGAAAACCTTTTTGCCATCTAAAAGGTGGATGAGGAAAAAAAAAATAATGCGGTCATACCACGTGCTTTGGCTAATTCAACAAATTTAACCTTTCATAAAAGGAGTTTTAAATGGATACGTTATATAGTCTTTGCAATGTTGTAGAAGCTTCCTTAAAACGGGGTGGATCTAGCTTTTAAGGTGTGAATTATTAGGAATTAATTTGGCGAATTTTGTTTCCTATCATGTATTATATTAGGAATTCAACAAATTGTGAACACATATTATGAGATTACTGTAGGAACCCATGATCAACAAATTAAACTTTAAAACGTGAATCCACCTTCACATAGAACTTTCTAAGTGAATCAATTATTACTAGCCTACAATTGGTTTATTGTTTTGCTAAATACAATTAACCAGCAAATTTGGATAAAAAATAATATCATGTATAGGAAAAAAATACAAGGAAGAAATCTATAAGAACAAAAAAATGCAATTGCACTTGCTAAGCTATATAAGCCTATAACATATGTTTAAGATATTCTTGTTATGTATATATCATTGGTTATGACTGTATTTGTGTTATAAAATCCACTTAATATGTATAAATAATCTATCAAAGATCGAGTAAGTTGCCTTTTCTAATATCTAGAACCATAAACTCAAAACTGATCTGGATCCTACATATGTTGTATATCATTTTCTCTTAACATGTTTTTGCCATTTCTACATGAGAATATGCATGTATAATATAGCTAGGGATATACCCAACGGAATCCCACAAGTGGAAACTGGGGAGGATAAAATATACGCAGACCTTACCACTATCTCATAGAGATTGAGAAGTTGACTGTTTTCGTGAAAACCCTCGTCTCAATATATATTATAAGATGATTCAAACAAATCCAAGATAAAAAAGAATTATGTATATCTAATATGCCTTAGTTTACCTCATAATGTTGATAAAATCCACCTTAGAAGGAATGAAGAATGCTGCTTCCTCCAATATGAAAGAACACCTCAAAGTATAATTAAAGCATTATTCAAAAGGGCATGCATCTATATAAGCTCAAAGAAGAGAAAATTAGATAGTATATATCATGGTGAAGTAGTAAAACATAGTATATAATACATGAGATAATTAAGGAAGAGTCCATCTATATTATCTCTAAATTATTACTACAAAAAGAAAAAAAAAAGAAAGAGAAAAGGAAAAATCAAATAGCTATAAATAAATTAAGTTTCAAGTAGGGTTAATTAGAGCTCAAAGCCTCAAGATTAATATTCTCATGGTTCTTGTTTAAGATTAAACATAGAAGGAACCATGTCTTGTAGAAGTCCATAATCATGATGATGATGAGTAGGAAGCTGCATCTGTTGTTGATGATTTAGGTTCTGATGATACATAGGGGAATTTCCAAAAGCATTGCCATGACCATAAAATTGAGGCATTTGTGACATGATGAATTCTTGATGAAAAGTAGCTTGAGGTGCCATTAATGGTGATGGCTGTGCTAACATGGAAGGATTCAACATTCTTGCAACGCTACCGCGGAGAGTAGCTGGTAAGTGATGGTTGTGTTGACCTTCATATGTTGTTATAACAATGGATGGATCTTGATATGACCTCTCCACACGCTTCTTCACTTGGCATTTTTGACTTGTGCACCTATAATAGCTTCTACAATTACAAAAACAAACAAGACTCTTACTATTATGCAATATAGTTCAACTATATATTAGGTGGTACAAAAAAGTAAATGTTTTCGTCTTAAAAGAAGAAAATCATGATATCGGTGAAAGATTCAATAAAGATTATTGGAAGATAAAGGAGAATCTGAGGGAAGTATGAAACTTTGATTGTTCAAAGAATAGGATTTGACTCGTTTACACCTTGACTAGTTTACAACTTTGGATCTTAGCTTAATTTCTTGATCAAGATAATGGGAACATAACGTAGGAAAGTGGGAACACCATCTTTATACTAGTAGGTGACCATGTGGACTAAGAAAAAGTGAAATTTGCCATCAAATCACTAGTTAAATAGCATAGATTTGACTAACTAGCTACCTTAATTATATGGATTCTTGATGGAAGAGAAGTGTGTTCTTTTAGGGTTTTATAAATTCTTTAACAAAAATGAGCAAAAAAAAGAAAAGATCACCTTGGATAAGGGCTATTCTTAACAGCCTTTTGTCCATATTTCCTCCATCTATATCCATCTTCAAGATGATCAACTTCACTCTTTGTCATAAATGCAAATTTTGGTGGCCTTTGCTTCTTCTCTCCTTTCTTTTTCACTTTACTCCTATTTATATCATAATCCCAATATGAGAAAAATAAATAAAATGGAAAAAAGAGATAATAAAAAAAGTTTTTTTTTTTTTCATATCAAGAAGATAAATACTAAGAAATCTTGAAGTACTTACTCTTTCTTAGAAGCATCTTCACCATCTTCTAAGGATTCATCTTTGACTTGTTTATCTTTCTTGTTTGAATCTTCATGATCACCATTAGATGAAGAATTTGAGATTGAAGAGTTTGGTGTAACTGGGGTTTCACTTCCTCCTCCCACAACATCATTATTAATATAATTAATATTAGCATCCACATGATCTTGCTTTATAATATCTTGGTCATCTTTAGTTGAACAAAATGGAGATGGAGGTGAAAATCCAAAGGGTTTTCCAAGTGAATTAGTAATATAATTATCACTACTTGATCCATGTAAATACTCACTAGTATAGCTCATAAAAGAAGGATCAAGCATGTGTATATTTTGAACCATTGGTGATGAAGAATCTTCTTGAAATGGTTGGTGATAGTACAAATCTCTTAGTTCATCACCCATTGAAGAACAAGAAGTAGAAGAAGAAAAGGGATTTTTTTTAGGGGGTGGGGTGGGGATGGGGAGGATGGGGTTTGACAAGAGGTTGATAATGTGTCTATATTTAAACTTTGACAAGTTCCTTTTGGTTTGAGCTAGCTAAGGTCTATTTTTATTGTATTTTAATTTTTAATGCTAGAAAGGGAGATTATATATAAGTTTTGAAAAAATTAAATGTAGACCCCACTTTTATAAAGAAGGTTTGACAAAGTTTTAAGTCCATCGTTAGGGTCTAGTCATTTGTCACTATGCTCTCCTCTGTCCCAATTTATGTGACATATTTTAAAAAAGATATTATTTTTTATAATTAAAAATAATTTAATTAGAAAAATCTGGTTTTGCCCTTAGTCACACAATGATCAATGTATGTTTTACATCATAAACTTTATTTTTTTAAACCTTGTATGAGATCAAATAATATCACATCAATTGAAATGGAGGGAGAATACACCTAGCTATCATAAGCATTTTCCTTCTTTATTTCCTTGCTTTGGAATTATTTATTTATTTGTTTCTTGAAATATTGTTTAGGTAAATTTATAGTATTCCGTTTTGTTTGATCACATTTTTCATGTTACAATTTTAAGCGTTTGGAACTACGTGGACCATACATACAAAAAGAGGAAAATGATTATAGATATGTAATACAAGAAATATTTTAAATGTGGTACTACAACATTCATTTCACAAGTGAAACCTAGAGGGGATAAAATATATGCAAACCTTAATATTACCTCATAGAGATAGAAAAAATGTTTTCGATATTTTAAATGCGGTGATAGTAAATTTCTGGTAAGTAGTATTACTTGGTGTTATATACTTGTACTCTTTCACACTTCAAATCAAATGTAGTCAAATTTGTCATCGGTACAAGCTAAG
>JAPFFP010000046.1:12875426-12896865 GCA_026153255.1 Solanum medicagineum
AATTAGCTAGTTAAAAAAGAAAACAACACACTTTTCTTGGTTATTTAAAAAAATAATTAAGAAAAACTCTAAAAATGAAAAAAATAAAAGTGTGTATTAATTCTTGAAGAAAATTTTAAAAATAACGGACAAACGTCGATTATAAAATAAAAAAATAAAAAATAAAGAATAAATATAAAAAAAAATTTATAAAATTAGTAATTGTATTTAAATGCTATATAAAAAATAAGTTAAAAGGTTAAAATAGAACAAAGACAAGATAAAGTGTCAAAATAAAAAATAAAGTCAAGTTAGGGGTGGTGTATGTATTTTGGCATGTGAACTACATTCTCCCTATTTTGTTGATTTCTTGGTTAGAAGTGTTAAAATGGAATATGAAAATTAGAGTTGAAGGGTTAAAATGGAACAAGGTTGAATTAAAGTGCCAAAATGAAAATTGAGGCTAAGTTTAAGTGCCTACATATGTGTTTGGCCTATTATTTAACTGTACCACTTTATTATTAAATCAGATTCAGGGGTCGAGTTAAGATTGGATTGGGTTAGTTCACATAATGATCCATAATCCCAAAATTTTTATATATATAATGAACAAGTAAAAATGAAAGGAGAAAATAATTGTAATGGCAAAATTAATACATACTTAATGAATCATTCATGATGCCATAATCCAATTACTAACCAACCACCTCTCCTATTTTACCTACCCCATATATTCTCTTGGGTGTGAGAATGAAACAGAACAAATTAAATTTTAAAAAAATGTTTTCTCTCATATTTTAACTAATTAATAATCCTCTTCATCCAACAACTTATCCAAATGAAGAAGCTACCTAATAAAAAATTAGCACGTCTTCCGCATTATTTATAGGGAAAAGAATATAAAAATAATAAATATAGATAAATGTCATTTTCAGATTTTCAAATGCATAATTCATACATAATTAGTTTAAGAAAAGCATGATTTAATTATTAGCAGTCTAGTTATAGCCATCCAGACTAATCGATATCATTGAACCTAATCAATTACGTAATTACTATTATTAAGAGCTAGAGAAAGCGTGAAGCTTGAAAATATCGTTTATGCACAGTGCCGAGCCATTCGAAGTCCCTTCGACGAAAAATTATTATTTTTATTTATATATAATAAATATTAAAATTCTTTCAACTAGTTTATATGTTTGATTTTTTAAATGTTTAAACTTTTTTTATTGAAATTCTTGTTCCGTCACTGTGCATCGCATATTATAAAAGAGGAAAGAAAAAACACATGCTCACAGAATTATACATTTGTGAGTCCATTCTGTACTAGAGTGGGGAAATGAAATGATTGGTCAATTAATTTTTGTTGTCCATGACAGAGGCATGTACATGTTACTCTAGCTAAAAGTATGACATTATTCCACTTGTGTTGTGTGTGGCATGTTTTTTAGGGGGACACTTAGACATATATATCAACACAGACAAAAACTAAGTGACAAATATATGTATTTTCTTGAATTTATATTGATGATACATATATATACATTAATACAAATTATTGAGAAATGGTATGCCTACTTTATAGGGATGACATTGGAACGGAGCAAATTAACTTCAAGCCTATGCATAAGTAAGAAAAATACGAATGTGGGGTGGGAGGGTAAATTAACTTGTTCCTATCTTCTTCTATAATATTCTTGGAAAGAGAATAATAATAACATTAAAATGAATTGATATAATTTTTTTTTCCAAAAACAAAAAGGAAGGAAAGGTAGAAGCTGAAATTATTGACCTCATAAGTTGTGTCCATTATATGTGACATAAAAAGATGGTCTTCTGTATATTTTGGTAAGTCTATATCAGTACAGATTAGAAAAGGGGGAGGCAGGTTATTTGTTAGGTTTGCATACTTTTTAAACATAAATAAATTAAAAAGAATCTTTTAGATGTTGACATCATATATTGTATTAATAAAATTAGTGGCATTATGATATATCATTTTCATAGAAATTCAAGTCTAAAAAGTTTATTCAAAAGGTACCTTTCTAACTTCATCATAGCAATTGTTAGACACCATCAAATCTACTTGTTGCTTAAAAAAGGTGCATATATGACTAATTCAAACTCTAAAAGCTTCAATCTGAAGCAACCCATTTCTTAATTAATCAATTACTCCAGCAATTAATGAGCCAATCACCCAATAAATTATACTTAAATAATGGATTCAAGTACAGCAACAATTATACTTATACATACACTTTGGGTGTTTTCAAGACCTACGTATGTATGTGGTATAGTATAAAAATATATCTGGATCAATTTTAACTTTAACTTTCTTAAAGGCAAACGTATTAGTTTGGCATTCAGTAATATCACATTTTTGGTATAAATAATTTCATAAATATTAGATCTTGGAATATAAAATCCTATCAAAACATGGTATGAGTTAATTTATCCTCAATTAGATCTCAAAATAATCTCATATCGCTCAAGCCAAACAACTTTATAGAAAAAATTAAAAATTAGTTCAGTTGATAAATTATCTGTCTTTCACAATTAAGGTAGATTGTACAAACTCTATCAATAGTACAGCATCCCCTTTAAATACTATATTTTATACAAAGATAAAAATAAAAACCTTAGTCTTTCTAACTCTAAACTCTAAGTAGTCTACATATTATTTTACAATTGAGGTACAAAGTGGCTTTTTTTATTTTTGGGTCACATTTTATATGCAGACTAAAAACCTCCAAGACAAAATTGCATTGACCTTCTCCAAAGCAAACTAGGGGGATGTGATGTGGTAATTAATTAATTTTAAAAAAAAATCTACTCTCTAAGTCAAGGCGTAATTACCAGCATATAAACTACGAATTGATCGAACTAAGTAATTTTGACTAAAATTATATATTTATCTCAAAATTTTATTAGATATATAAAAATTATAAGTTTAAAATTCAATAATTCAAATATATTAGAATTTTGAGTCTATTAACTTTAAATTCTGGCTTTATCTTTGTTTACATGACTCAAAATTCAAATTGTGATCGGATCATGCATATTTTAGAGAGAAAAATAAATCTAAAATAAATATCAAGACTTTTAAAAAAGAATATCCATATTATAAAAAAAAAAGTGCTTGTATAGCTAGATTTGAATTTGTTCATTTTGATAGGTCTATCTTTACTTTTTCCTCATCGAATTATAATGACATTGCGGTTTTCTTTGAATTATTTTTTCCCCTGTCTAATCATGATTGAATATGTTTAGGTAAGTTTATCACTAAAACTAAGACTACTAAAATAGAAAAAAGAAATTAAGACCACTAAAAGGTATGAGTATAAATATATAATCATGGACTCTAATTGAGGGAATTACCCACCTATTTTTTCCTTTCATAGCTTGGTGGGTGGGTTTGGGGTGGGGTGGAGGATTAATCAATATTTTCTCCAAATCATTTTATTTGTTATCTTTTATTAAAAATATAGAAGACTCAATAATTGTTAATTTAGACAATCAACATATAATTTGAGTGTATTCTTTTCATTATCTCCTTAATAATGATTATTTTTTGAGGTAAAAAATATTGTCAGAAAAAATCGAAGTGAAAAACACACATGCTCCCGATTCCATTTTATTGAGCACCCTTTGACTTAACACAATATTTAAGGGGGGAAAAAAAGACTTTTAAGACTTGTGGTCTAAAATTATTTTTAGATATTTGTCTGACTGAGAATCTTTTGAGATGAGGGTCTTTCAGAAACAACTTCTCTATGAGGTAATGGTAATGTCTGTGTACATTTTGCCCTTCCCGGACTCCAATTGTAGAATTTCAGTAGGTGCGTTGTTATTGTTTTTGTGGTTGAGAATCATTTCATTAAGGAAAAAGGGGGAGGGGGAGATTTTAAAGTTAAATTATTTTCAATTAAAGTAAAATAATATGTTTTGAGGGACGAATCAAAAAAGAAAAAAAATGTCACATAAAATAAGACAGAGGAATTACCAATTTTAATATTGCGAGTGTGTAGAATAATTTTCTTTTTATTTGTTGAAGAGAGAGAGATTAACATTTTAAATGACTAACACTGATAACTAAGAATATATTAGTCAAGACACATAGTTCTTTAAAAATATAAAATAAAATCAACATGGATTGTGATGCATCTGAAAATGAAAAAAAAAAATCCTCAAAATGAATCTTGCAGTGCACGATTCGAATTTAGTGAGAACTCTACTAACTTCGAATATTAAATAAAAAATTAAAAAAAATAAAAATAGGAAAACATGACAAGTAAAATAGTTGGAAGAGAATAATAAAAACATCACTCATGATCTCATGTCACTCTTTTTCTTTCGAGAACATTGATATATTCAAGAGATACCAGTATAATATAGTTGACCAAAGTATTTACTTGAAACAGTGAAGTCAAAATTACCCATTACATTACACTTAAATTAATTTTCTTATATTCTAGTGTGACAAGATTCAACGTCAATTTTTATTGCAGCCACTTCAAGAATCAAGACCACACTCCTACAAAAAGTCTAATTTTGTGCCTGTTGTCATTTTGGCTGACTAATTCTGTCATACATGTTACTACTAATATTATTAAATTAAATTAAATAATCAAAGATACCAAGGATTTCGGATTTTTATAGATTTCCTTGAAATTATATATTCCACTTGCTAGTCTTTGAAACTAATGAAATCACCCTATTCATAACAAGTGCATCATGTTTGGCCAAAATATTAATTATTATTATTAACATCAATAAAAATCAGCATATTGGAAATTATCCATAGACTAATGATCAAATTAATTATATTCCATAGTTAAAATTTTTAGGAAAAATTAAGCGTGTACCTCTTTAAAGCAAACTATTTACATTCGTATACCATCTTATATTTTGTATTCCCATATTATTAAAATTTTGCCCCCTAATATTAAAATTCGCGCGCTGACGTCAACACATGCTTGTAGGATATACCAATACGGTATATATATACCAACAGGGTATCAGAGATGATTAAATTCAATATTATATGATACCGATATGATATAAATATACTGACAGGGTATATAACGAATATATTTTCTACTAATTTAGAGTTTAATATTTTTTATTTGTTTCTTTAATATTTCTTTAAAAAAAAATCTTATATACTAATTGGGTATCAATATACCGCCAGAGTATCATAGAGGACTGAGCTAATTCTATATGATACCGCTATGGTATATATATACCACCAGAGTATATTTTATAGTATCTATGCTGATGTCAGCACGCGAAATAAAAAGGAGTAAGTGGGTAGAAAGGTAAATAGTTTGGATAATGGGTCCATTAAGCGTAAATAATTTAGATTGGATCTATTAAGGATAAATAGTTTCAAATTAGGTCTATTTTGTGTATTTTTTCTAATAAGATCTCATAAAAATTTCTTTTGTAAAAATATTTGAAATTAGATTACTTGAAAATAAACTTCTTCTTTTTTCTAATATTTTTTTAGAATGTTACTAAATGAAAATTAAAAATTGGGACGACCAAATCATATTCTTGCATGCAGATTTTGAACGAATGTGATGATCAAGTCGAGAGTTGCCTTCATCTCTCATCCTTTTTCTGAAAAAAAAAAAATGAATTTTGAATTATAAATTTTTTTTCTGATTCGAAATACAATGATTTATGATATACATATCAAAATCATTTTGAGATTTAATTCTATCATAAAGTTAAGTATACATGCAACTTGACACAGATGAAACAATGACATTTTGCTTATGTAAATTTCATTTCTAAATTAACAATTGTACCCTTCAATATGCAATTTTTAAAAATAATTTATTTTCACGCCGGATTATTATTGGTGCCCATCTCTCATGCATTTTTTTTATTTTTATTTATTTTCACTTTGATAAATATTATTATTTCATTAACTTATCTAGTCATAATAACACTCAAAAGTCAATATTTCCAATCATCAAGATCTATCTACTCCACTTGGAATGTTCTGTTTTAGTCAACATGTTCATTTTTTAAACAACATGAGATGCTTCACTAGAAAAAAAAAAGTTAAAAAGGACTTTAAAAAAATACAAATTAAATTAGCAAAAACATAATATATTTGTTGCATTGTACTAGTCATCTTGTTTATAACTAGAGAATTTTATATATTAATCTATATACAATTTACAAAAAAAAATTGTTATTTTATTTAACAAATGAATATAATTATTTTGACAATCGAGAGATCAAATATTTAACTTTTCCTCATAATTAAGCAACTAATGGCCCAAGTGTGAAGGGTCTTAGAAGGATTAGATTCTAATTAGACTCACTTAGAATATTTTTGACCAATTCCAACTACTTTGCCATTCTTTTTACTCTATTTTTTATTAACAAATAATTTCTTAATCTAGGATTCCTATCATATACTTACGGTTGGATAAATATTTAATGAAACAAAGCACTCTTTTTACTAACATAATTACTTTATTATAAAGATTTTATAATGACCAACTGAGATAAAATAATAGAATTTAGACTTTCGATAGAAGTTATACATTTTTTTATATAAAGAAAAAGAAAGTTGACAACCATCAACTAGCATAATTCAATAGTATTTTTTGAAGAAAATCAGACATGGTCAGATCACAGTGCAAGTGCAGTACCCTTCACTTTCAGATAGTAAATAGTCCATTTTATAATATTTTGAATTGTATAGTCAAGGTCTTTGAAGACCAAATGCCTCGTGAAAATTCACAAGGGTATTTATCTGGAAAGTGTAGATATACCACAAATCGAATACTAGTTTTGCAGAAGTCTTGAGTTCAAGTTCTAAGTATGAATTCGTCTTTTATAGGGAGCATTTTACATCTACCCCTACTCTCTAATACGGGATTTTTCAATACAAATTTGAATTAATTGAGCCCTAAAATAGATAGTGAACATTCAATGGGGGAAAAATGCTAATTCGAATCATCTAAATATCTTTCTTAATTTAATAAGAAGAAATATCAATCATCTTTTAATTTGCTCTTAGACTTTATCAAATTAAAAGTCAAAAATAAAAAATTAAATCCATCATTTAAGAATGCGCGAACACGCACATATATGTGTGTGTGTTTGTGTGTATATTTCCCAGAACATGAATTTAAATTTTGTGATAGTTTCAAATATGTACCAAAAGTTATTAGTTTAAAAAAATAATAATAAGGTGAAACAGTCAAATTTGCTATTGAGCAATGGTTTATTTCTATTTAGCCACGATTTCACTATGACTAAATAATTTTTTTTTTACTTTTTATTAGTCATGATTTATTTTGATTTTTTACAAGCTATTAGATTGATTGTGGCTAAATAACTAACTTTGTTTAAAAATTTTGTAATAACTAATAGTTTAATAGTGTATATGTAATGAAAATGATGTATGATAAATAATTATGTAATGCTTAATATGTTCGACAATTTGAATTTCTAGTGCAAAAAAATCTACTAGCTTCTCATCTTGATTTGTTTTTCAAATTTTTTTCATTGCAATCACCTCAATGGCTCATCGTTAAGTATTTTTGTTTTGTATGCAACACCGAAACATCCATTGTCAATGATGTTTTCATCTTTCAAGCAATTCAAGATATTGTTGATGGTGAAATTGATTTTTCGAAGGGTAGGAAAAATCTTCTACCTCTGGCAAAGAGGTGTTTGTATAACCAATAACTATTGAAGAAATTAGATCCAATAAAAAGTATAAATAGATAAATTTGAGGTATTTATATTTTTAAATTTATATATATTTTCTCGCGATATGTACTTGTATCTATATATTTGATATTCTATTGTATATGACTCTATGAATTTGTTTGTAACCATGTTTATTGCTATAAATATAAATAATATAGTTTGATGTGTATATTTACATAATTTTTCACGTAACTGTGAATTTTTAGCATTTATATTTATATATAATCAACAATTATACATTTTAGGTATTGTTTGTATTTCAACATTTGTATAGCTTATTTGTTCGTATATTTTAATCGAATATACACATATACAATTATTTATTTGTATATCAACTCCTATTGTTGAATAATTGATACAACTGTACATGTTAATGATGTTTATTTAAGGAGATGAATTTATCGTCAAATGATAACTCTGACAGACATTGCTTATATACAATTCAACAAAAAAAATTTAAACTAAAAATATATAACTAAACTTCACATATACAAATATTAATACATCCATATTAATTCAATTAATATATATCCACAAATCATGTATCAACTATAGTACTATACATATTATCATAACTCGAGTAATCTATTCATATAAATACAAAGCAAAAGATGTTTTTATAAATATATAAGTTATATTATCAATCAATACATATTCAATAACTCTAGTAGTCAATTGATACAAATATAAATCAAAAGAGTTTCTCCATACATATAAAAATTATGTAATCAATCAAGATATATCCAGTAACTGCAATAATAAAAAATTCAAATAATCAATCTATAGAAATATAAGTCAATTCTAATAAGATACAAATTGGCAATATACCACAAATTTTTGGGTATTCATAAAGAGATCGAAATCCCATAAACTCTTGAGATATTCATAAATAGATCAAAAGATACCAGACTCTTCTTGATAATTAAATAAGTCAAGAAGATCCACACAAATCCTTTCATGGAGATCAAGTGTAAATCATCTTAATTCGAGAAATATACTACTAGTGATCCTTAAATCACGGAGAAATCCTATGAGAGAAGAGTCAAAGGATAAACAAATTTGTAATCACATTGTTTATGAATAAAATTGTGTTTCTTAAAAAACAATTAGATACAATAATCATAATTTATGAAACTTTCGTGATGAAAGATTATTTTAGATAAGAATCTCTAATTAAATTAAATGAAAGATCCATTTAATTTGCATGTGTTTGGAGCAAATTAAATGTGTGATGATCGTGTCGAAAGTTGCCCCCTTCGTTTCCGTCCTTTTTTCTTTAAAATATAAATCTTGATTAATTAAAATATTTCTTACTCAATATACAAAGGCTTGTAATTTTTGTGAACTATATATGATGTACGTATCAAAATTATTTTGAAATTTAATTATATCTTTCATAAAACAGTCAGTAATGAAATTCATGAGTTATTTAAATGTCAATTAAAATTTGAGACACATGAAACAATGCTACACTGCTTTTGTACCTTTTTTTCGTTAATAAATTAACGATTGTATCGATGAATAACAACTACAACTAATATACAATTCTAAAACAGAATTTGTTTTCCGCATTATTGGTGCCCATCTTTAATACATTTTATTTCTATCTTTACTTTGATAAATATTATTGTTTTATTATCTTATGTAGTCAAACAATCACTCAAAAGTCAACATTTCCAATCATCAAGAACCATCTACTCCACTTGAAATGTTCTGTAATAGTCTAACATATTCATCTTTTTAAAAAGAAAATTACATAACTACGCAAACATATGGTGTATTTACATTATACCATTGCAGTTTGAAAAAATTACAATTTATAGCTATAATTAGGATTTTATTGTTATAGTTAGAGTTTTGTTGCATTTTTTTCTCCTCTCTTCCTCTCTCTCGCTTCTCTCCTCTCTCTTTGCAATTTCTTGTCAGATATACAATTACATATGTATATTAGCTGCATATATATAATTATTTTTACAGATATATATAGCAAATTCGGTAGATATACATATACAATTCGCTTCTCTCCACTCTCTGTCTTATCTTGCTCGCCTCTCTCCTCCTTGTCCTAATCTCTCCTGCCAGATATACAAATACATATGTATATTAGTTACACATATACAATTATTTGATAGATATACACAAACAATTTGACAAATATACATATACAATTTGTCTCAATCCTCCCTCTCTCGATCTTGCTTGCCTCTCCCTTCCCCTCCAGGTCACATAGCCAAGATTATGCAGTGTAATTATGTAAAATATAGCTATTTAACCATATTAAAACCTAGGCTATTTATGAAAATTCCCCCCTTTTAAACAATATGAGATGCTTTATTAAAAAAAGTTTTAAAAATACA
The DNA here is from genome assembly GCA_026153255.1 of Solanum medicagineum. Classification (NCBI taxonomy): domain Eukaryota; kingdom Viridiplantae; phylum Streptophyta; class Magnoliopsida; order Solanales; family Solanaceae; genus Solanum; species Solanum medicagineum. The sequence continues at coordinate 12,885,503 of JAPFFP010000046.1, forward strand.
AATTTCGACAATGTTTTGTGGATGTTAGCCCACGAATTCTGGCACTTCAGGGGGCTCCGACGTAACATTCCCAAAAAATTATACGAGTGGGTCTGTAAAGAGCCCGGAAAGAGGCCCAAGTGGCCCGGCAGTGTCGGGGGACGCCTAGTAGGATTTTATGGGTAACGAACTAGAAACAAGCGATTCGACAGTTTTCTGTTGGTGTTAGCCCATGAATTTTGGCGCTACAGGGGCTCTGGCGCATCATTTCTAAAAAATCAAACGAGATGGTCCGCAACGAGCCTGAGAAGAGGCCCAGGTGGACCGACGGCGACGGGGGACACCTAGTAGGATTTTATGGACCAAGGAACAGGAAACTAGCGATTTCGGCAATTTTTTGTCAGTGTTAGCCCACGAATTCTAGCGCTACAGAGGACTCCAAAGCATTTCTTAAAAACTATAAGAGTGGGTCTGCAACAAGCCCGGGAAGAGGCCTACGTCTTGTAGGATTTTATGGGCCAAGGAACAAGAAACAATTGATTTCGGCAGTTTTCTATGGGTGTTAGCACACGGATTCTGGCGCTGTAAGGGGCTCCTACGGAACATTCCTGAAAAATCATACAAGTAGGTCCGAAACGAGCCTGACAAAAGGCCTAGGTGGCCCCGCGGTGGCTGGGGAACGCCTAGTAGCATTTTATGGGTCAAGGAACAAGATACAGGTAATTTCGTCAGTTTTCAGTGGGTGTTAGTCCATGAATTCTGGCGCTTCAGTGGGCTCCGGCGAGCCATTCTCGAAAAATCAAATGAGTGGGTCTGTAACGAGCCCGAGAAGAGGCCAAGGTGGCCTGGGGGGGAGAGGGACGCCTGGTAGGATTTTATGGGCCAAGGAACAGGAAACAAACAATTTCGGCAGTTTTTTGTGGGTGTTAGCCCACGGATTCTGGCACTGCAGGGGGCTCCGATGCAACATTCCTAAAAAATCATATGAGTAGGTCTGCAACGAGCCCGGCAAGAGGCCTGGGTGGCCCAGCGGTGGCGGGGGATGCCTGGTAGGATTTTATGGGTGAAGGAACAGGAAACAGGTGAGTTCAACAGTTTTTTGTGGGTTTTAGCCCATTGATTCTGTTGCTGCAGGGCTCCGGCTCAATATTCCCAAAAAATCATACGAGTGAGTTCGCAAAGAACTCGGGAAGAGGCGCCGGTGGAAATGAACGCCTGGTAGGATTTTATGGGCCAAGGAACAAGAAATATGCGACCTCGGCAGTTTTCTATAAGTGTTAGCCCATGGATTCTTGCGCTGTAGAGGGCTTTGGCGAAACTTTTTCAAAAAATCATACGAGTGGGACTACAGCGAGCGGGGGAAGAGGACCAGGTGGCCCCGCGGCGGTGGGGAAGGTGTGGTTGTATTTTATGGGTCAAGAAACAGGAGATAGGCAATTTCGACAATTTTCTATGGGTGTTCGCCCATAGATTATGCCGCTGCAGGGAGCTCCGACACAATATTCCAGAAAAATCATACGAGTGGGTCCACAACGAGCCCAAAAAGTGGGATACCTATCTCGGCAGGGGAGGTGGACACCTGGTAGGATCTTTTGGGCCAAGGAACAGGAAATAGGCGATTTCGACAGTTTTCTGCGGGTAACGCCCACAGATTCAGGCGCTGCAAGGGGATCCATCACAATATTCCCAAAAAATCATACGCGTGGTTCTGCAACAAGCCCGGATAGAGGACTAGATGGCCCGGCGACAGCGGGGGACGCCTGGTAGGATTTTATAGGCGAAGGAACAGGAAACGGGCGATTTCGGCAGTTTTCTGTAAGTGTTATCCCATGGATTCTGGCGCTGCAGAGGGCTCCGGCACAACATTCCCAAAAAATTATACGAGTGGTCTGCAACAAACTCGAGAATAGGCCCAAGTGGCCCGGCGGCGATGAGGGACACCTCGTAGGATTTTATGGGACAAGGAACAGGAAACAGGAAACAAACGATTTTAGGTATTTTTTGTGCGTGTTTACCCACAGATTATGGCGCTGCAGAAGGCTCCGGTGCAACATTCCCCAATAATCATGCGAGTAGGTGCCAACAAACCCGGGAAGAGGCCTAGGTGGCACGGCAACGGCGAGGGACAACTGGTAGGATTTAATGGGCCAAGAAATAGAAAACAAGCGATTTCGACAATTTTCTGTGGGTATTAGCCCACGGATTCTAGCGCTGTTGGGGCCTCCAATGCAACATTCCTAAATAGTCATACGAGTGGGTCCATAACAAGCCTTGGAAGAGGTCTTGGTGGTTCGACGATGGCAAGGGACACCTGGTAGAATTTATGGGCCAAGGAATAGAAAAAAGGCGATTTAGGGAGTTTTCGAGGGTGTTAGCCCACGAATTTGGCGCTGCAAGGGAATCCGGCGAAACTTTTCAGAAAAATTATACAAGTGGGTCCGCAACGAGCCGGGGAAGAGGCCAGGTGTCCTGCGACGACAGGAGACGCTTGGTAGGATTTTATGGACCAAGGAACAGAAAACATGCAATTTAAGCAGTTTTCTGTGGGTGTTAACCCACGGATTCTACCACTGCAGGAGGCTCCGGCGCAATATTCCTAAAAAATTGTACGAGTGGGTCCACAATGAGCCTGGAAAAAGGCCCAGGTAGTCCAGCGGCAGTGGGGAACACCTGGTAGGATTTTATAGGCCAAGAAGCAGGAAACAGATGATTTTGATAGTTTTCTGTGGATAACGCCCGCGAATTCAGGCGCTGCGGCGGGCTCCAGTGCAACATTCCCAAAAAATCATATGCGAGGGACTGCAAGGAGCCCGGGAAGAGGCCTAGGTGGCCTGACAGCGGCAGGGGACGCTTGGTAGTATTTTGTGGTCCAAGGAATAGGAAACATGTGATTTCGACAGTCTTCTGTGGATGTTATCCCACGGATTCTGACGTTGCAGGGGGCTTTGGCGCAACATTATCAAAAAATCATATGAGTGGGTCCACAATGAACCCAAAAAGGCCCAGGTGGCTAGGCGATGGCGGGAGACGCCTGGTAGGATTTTATGGGTCAAGGAACAGGAAAAAGACGATATCGGCAGTTTTCTGTGGGTGTTAGCTCACGGATTCTTGCATTGCAGGGTGCTCCAGTGCAACATTTCTAAAAAATCATACGATTGGGTCCATAACAAGCCCGAAAAAAGGCCCAGGTGGCCCGGCAACGGTGGAGGACGCCTAGTAGGATTTTATGGGCCAAGAATAGGAAACCTGTGATTTCGACAATATTCTGTGTGTGTTAGCCCACGGATTTTGGCGCTGCAGGGGGCTCCAACGAAACATTCCCTAAAAATCATACGAGTGGATCCGTAATGAGCCCGGGAAGAGGCCCAGGTGGCCCGACGACGGCTGGGGGTGCCTGGTAGGATTTTTTTGGCCAAAGAACTAGAAAAAAGTGATTTCGATAGTTTTCTGTGGGTGTTGGCCCGTACATTCTGGAGCTGCAGGTGGCTCCCAGTATTCCCAAAAAATCATATGAGTGGATCCGCAACAAGACCAAAAAGAGGCCCAGGTGGACCGGTGGTAGCGAGGGATGCCTGGTAGGATTTTATAGGCCAAGGATCAGCAAACATATGATTTTGGTAGTTTTATGTGGGTGTTAGCCCACTGATTCTGGCGCTGCAAGGGGCTCCAGTGCAACTTTCTAGAAAAATCATACGAGTGGGTCTGCAACGAGCCCGGAAAGAGGCCAGTTGCCCGGCGGCGGGGGTTGCCAAGTAAGATTTTATGGGACATGAAACGCGAAACATGCGATTTCGGCAATTTTCTGCATGGGTGTTAACCCATGAATTCTGGCGCTGCAAGGGGCTCCGGCATAATATTCCCAAAAAGTCATACGAATAGGTCTGCAACGAGCCCGAAAAGAGGCCCAAGTGGGCTGACAGCGGCGAGTAGTGCCTGGTAGGATGCCAAGGAACAAGCAACAGGCGATTTCGATAGTTTTCTGTTGGTATTAGCCCACGGATTTTGGTGCAGCAAGGGGCTCCAGTGAAACTTTTTGAAAAAATCATATGAGTGGGTGCGTAGCGAGCCAGGGAAGAGGCCAGGTAGCCCGGCGGCGTCGGGGGACTCCTGGTAGGATTTTATGTGCCAAGGAACTGGAAACAAGTAATTTCAGCAATTTCTGTGATGTTAGCCCACGGATTCTGCCGCTGTAGGGGCCTCCGACGCAACATTCCTGAAAACTCATATGAGTGGATCCGCAACGAGCCCGGGAAGAGTCCAGGTAGCCCGCGGTGGCGAGCGACACCTGGTAGGATTTATGGGCCAAGAAACAGTTTTCTGTAGGTGTTATTCCACGAATTCTGGCGCTGCATACGAATGGGTTCGCTACGAACCTGAGAAGAGGCCCAGATGAACCACGACGTCAGGGGACGCCTGGTAGGATTTTATTGGCTAAAGAACAGGAAACGAGCAATTTCAGTAGTTTTCTGTAGGTGTTAGCTTACGGATTCTGGCACTGCAAGGGACTCCGACGCAATATTCCCAAAAATCATACAAGTGGGCCCGCAACGAAGCCGTGGCGAGGCTTAAGTGGCCTAGCGGCGGGAGGGATGCCTGGTAGGATTATATGGGCCAAGGAACAGGAAACAAGCAATTTCTGCAGTTTTCTGTAAGGTGTTAGCCCATGGATTTTGGCGCTGCAGGGGCTCCTTCGCAACTTTCCCCAAAAATCATATGAGTAGGTCCACAACTAGCCTGGGAAGAGGCCGAAATGGCTCGGCGGTGGCCTAGTATGATTTTATGGGCTAAGAAATTAAAAACGGGTGATTTCGGCAGTTTTCTGTGGATATTAGCCCACGGATTCTAGCGCTGCAGGGGGCTCCAGCGCAACATTCCTAAAATATCATATGAGTGGGTCCCCAACGAGCCCAGGAAGAGGCCCAGGTGGCCTGACGACGGCATGGAATACCTGGTAGGATTTTATGAACCAAAGAACAGGAAACAAACGAGTTCAACAGTTTTCTATAGGTGTTAGCCACTGATTCTAGCGCTGCAGGGGGCTCCTGTGCAACTTCCCCGAAAAATAATACAAGCGGGTCCGCAACGAGCTCGGGAAGTGGCCCAGGTGGCCCGGCGTTGGGGCGGGGGTGCCTGGTAGGATTTTATGGGATAAGGAATTAAAATCAGGCGATTTCGGCAGTTTTCTGAGGGTGTTAGCCCACCGATTCTGGCACTGAAGGGGGCTCTGGCACAACATTCTCAAAAAATCATACGAGTGGATCTGGAACGAGCTCGGGAAGAGGTCCAGGTGGCCCGACAGCAGCGGGGGACCCCTGGTAGAATTTTATGGTAAAATATTATACATACAATTAATAAATGTTATAATACATGTATATTGGCTAATGGTAGTAATATTTTTGGCTGAACAATGAAATATGTAACTGCACTCCCCGTCCAGTATTATCCAGTATTATAAAAAATGAAACATGATATAAATGAGTTCTGAAAAACCTTTTTTTACAAAATAATTAATGTATTCATACTGAGAATCTTTTTTTTTTTTTTCTCCCTCTGAACTTACTTATAAGTAGTTATTTACAAATAATATACTTTTGCTTCAAAATTTTGCAAGTTTACCACCAATAAGACATTTCCAAAACTTTCCATTCTTTATCCGATCCTGCACTTTAGGACTTTGACCCCTCTGCAAGGATTTGAGAGCACCCTTCTATAAAATTAGGGAACTCAACTTTCCAGTTTCACCAGCAGGCCACATTTAGCCTTGCCCTGTCCAGTTGCCAATCCTAGATGTTGCTACAACTCTGTTTTTCTTTCTTTTTTTCTTTTTCTCCCTAATGTCGGAAAGCACCACATTCGACGTTTACTGGTGGTGTTCCATTAGATCGCCAAGGGTAATCCTTCCACAGTTGCCACTGTCCAGCCGTTCGAACTGTTTGCAAATCAGCATAACATCTTTCTCTGTGATCTTCCCCATTTCTTTCAGCTTGTATATCACATATTCTGATTTACTGCAACCATATATAAGATGCAAAATCAACAAGACATGTCCTAATGCAAATGCAGGCGTACAAGCAAACTTGCAGTAGACGCAGTTAAATAATCAAAGTTGTACTAGCAAAAACATCAAGCTAGAAACAATTATGATAGGTGATCAACCAGAACAAGCACTTAAAACAACAAACTGCAGAAATAACTTTGTGTCTTGGATGGAGGTATATAAGCCGCGACCCATATAGCGAAACAGAAAAAGACCACCTACGGATAATAGATCAGGTTTAGTCTAAAATCCCCTTGACTCATTCAACTACACAACAAGACAGTTAAATCAGCCACTGTTACATATTTAAATTTGCTATACAAAATTCCCAATTTTCGCTCAAGTTTCAGGCGACTATTTATCAATATCTAAATTAAAAATGCTCGCATAGCAGGTCATACACTCAAGTTTTTGTAAACCTATGTTGCTCGGACTCTTCAAAAGTGTTGGTGGGTGCGCGTCGGATTCGCCAAAAATAGTGTATTTTTGGAGAATCCGACACGAGTGCGGCATTGAAAGTGAAGAGTCCGCACAACTTAGTTGTAAACCATTTGATGGATTATGGTCAGAAAGGTTACATCACTTACAAGAGATTGTATATTTCAAAAACTGTATGGCAAATTGGAACCTTTAATGGTCAAAGGGAAAGAAACTGAAACTTCAGATGGCATGCTAAATTACCTTATAATTATAGTTTTTTCATTAATGGCGGTGCCCTGGTTAATTTCTGTGCACCTTGACTATTCCACAGGTACTTACTTCACTACTTCCCAACCAGCGCAAGTAACTAGTAACTCTGCCTACTGAGGCTTAGGCAGATAGGAAGAAATCACTTAGTGTCTTTTATCTCCGCTGGGACTTGAATCTTTGTCTCCAAGGTTTGCACCCACTTCACTGGACACAAGGCAGCCCTAGTGTAATCCTTACAATTTTTTTTTAATAACAAGGGAAACCCACAGCCACTACCCCTTGGGTGCATTCTTCCTTTTAAAAAAACGTTTCTGACCAGTATGGGTTACAACCCATACTTCCAATTTCCTTTACTTTGTTGAATGGGTGTGGGACCCTGTCATCGTGCTCCTTGAGAAATTTCCCTTACAACAACAATCTAACCTTTTTTTTAAGGCTAACAACAATCTAACTTTTCTATACACCTAAATTTCACAGATGGTATTTTTCCCTTCAACACATCTATTTGTGGCGCTCTAGGTGCTGTCCATATAACATATAACGGTTCCCCTTTTCCACGGATCTTAATAACCTTGAACTAAATAATGTTACTGGGATTTCATGGACAAGGGGAGACCTAAACGTGAATCTGAAATGCATCAGCAGACATATGCCAAAATTGACTGAATAATGTGCATGAAATATATTACAGCCATTGAGAATGTGGTTACATATTTGCTCGAGTAGTAGGTAAAAGTGATGTATTAACCATCTATGTAAAGTATTACTTGACTAGACATCAAGTTCAGTAAGTTACTGGAACTTTTTTACTTGAGCACAGATCAGAAATCAATCTGGCATATCCTGGAACGTGAAATATGGATCCTGAAGTCCTAAAAAGTCTCAACCTAAGAGCAGCAAAACAAAGGACACTCATCCAGCTAAATAACTAGATCATTTTTACTACAACCAAAACTAAACTTATAACTAACACTACTGCTGAAATCATTGCTAGGGCTGTTGTGCAAATAGCTGATCCAGTTAATTGATTTGTTCATAAGCTAGTGGGATCAGAATAAACCCATGATGATAAATAATGATAAGCATGCCAACAATATGAGAGTTTGCAGAGAAGGACTCGGACCTAAGGCAAGAAGCACATTTAAGCTGTTAGCTTAGCAATGTTACACAAGTTTTACTGAACAATGCTCCAAGAATTTTAAGATATAACCTCAACAAGTAATTTCAGAATTAAGTATCTGGTATTCTCAGCTAATGCTCGTTTTCTCTCAATTTTAAGATAGTAGATTATTGAGTTAGAAATAATCTTACTAATCAGTATGCTGCATTAGTAAGCCCCTCTTAGTGTGAAACATATTCTTCTTTTGAGTTTTTTTTTTTTTGAGAAATTAGTGTGCAACATATTTTTAAAATTGTAATTGGTCCGTATTGGGTTCATCATTTGACCATGGAAATGTTACTGCAGAGCATAGTAGAGATCATTATCATTATAGTTACAAAGAACTTTCAGTCGGAACAGATAGGTCTCAGTAATACTCCGAGGGAATAATTGTCCTAACTTTGCACAAAGGAAAGGCTGCCTAACTTTGGAAAAACTTAAAATGTGCGAGGAGGATATCATGATTGCTTGTGACCAGAACAGACCTACACTGATGGATGAGGGTATCATGATTACTTGTAAACTCATTTCTCTCCAAACACACTCGTTTTTCTTCACCAAGAACACCCATCAACACTAGCTCATGACATTCAGTGGAGATTAAAGAAAAAACAAGCAAAAAAGCCTAAGAAAAAAAGAAAAAGAAAAATAGAAGATGTGTCTGATTTGAAATTGGCAGAAGCCAAGGATCCAACCCAACCATCTTCTCTATATTTCATGAATTCTGTAGAGCACTTGGGTTTGGAGATGGAGAAGAGAATGGTTTCTGATAAAGAACACAACTTGAGGCCTCTGTATTTCTAAAATTGTCTATAGCTTGCAGTTGGGCTCTGATGAAGAACACTATGTGAAGGCTATGAAGACTAAAAAGGAAAAAGGATAGGAAAAAAAGGGGTTGCACCATCGAATCATTTGATCTTATCTGGACCATCAAATTTCTCTCAAATTTTCTTTAATTTTTGCTCTTCGTGTGCAAGAACTTCTAGTAAAATGTGCCAGCCAAGTGGTGAAATCATGTGGTATTAGATACGGATATATAAGGGGTGTACAAGGTTTATCGCAAAGATAAGGTGTGTGAAAGGGATTTATGTGCAAGTTGAGGGGCTAGTTGTACGTATTATGCCAAAAAAGGGAGGAATTTCAAGGGTTGAAAATGCAACCTACAAGGTACGAATAATTAGAAAGGTGCTATGTTCAGATACATAGTGTTGAATTAATGATAATTTATCACATGATGTGAGGCATAACTCTATCAGATCCTTGCTTTGATTGTCATGGGTAAAAGGGGGTGTCATGACTATGTATGACTTGGAATTGGGCCAGTTTGATATTAAGACAGCTTTCTTACATAGCAGAGTTGAGAAACAAATTTATATGAAACAACTAGAAGAATTAGAAGTTGAAGAAAAAGAAGACTCTGATTAATTGAAGAAGAAATACCTGTAAGGACCAACGCAGTCTCAGAGACAATGGTACGAAAGCATTGGTTTCTTTATGTTGGATATAGTTTTTTTGTTGTTTGAGGAGAATGGAAGTTGGATGATAGTTCATTCATTTACTTGTTATATACTAATGACATGCTCAATCCTCTCAAGAATATGCAGGAACTCGCACTTTGAGGAGAAAGCCGAATAATGAGTATTTTGTGAGGAAATTAAATATTGGAAACACTTTCTGAAAACCTCTTTGTGAGGTGATTCTCTCTAGTTTTGTGTCAACTAAATTTTTTATTTTAAATCAGCACTCTTCCTTAATATCCTAGATGTAGTTGGTATGCTCCTCCCAACAATTAATGTAGGTCTACTTGTTGGATCCACAAAATCTTTTGATATTCTATTGTCTTATAGTCATCAAGAATTTCCAAAAAAAATTACATCTTATGCCTATTATTCCAAGGTATGTAGCTCCAACTTATGGCAAGCATGTTCAGGCTAATTTAACAATTATTGATGACGTATGTACAAGGGTATGACGGGTAACTTCTGCGACGAATGGTGCGGACAAGCCATTTTGTAAGTTCATTTGGGCCTTCTGTAGAATTTATACCTAAATCTCCCAAGCTAAAATTCTGAAACCTACATTTTTGTTTTAAAATTCCCATGCCAACATTTGTAATTGTTGGTGGCTGTTTGTCTCTGTATTTGTCCATAGACTTGATTCATCAAATCATATTCCAAAAATGTATCAGCTATAAAATGGATGTTACGCGCCTGGGCCCTTAGGGACAAAATAAGGGCATACATGTTCCTAGTGGAACCAGATAGTGATCTAACAAGAGACAGGCTAGCAGCCACACTAAAGGTACATGCATAATTCTAACTCAAAATAACTTTCTAACAAGTGTTATACTGCAAATGTATTTAGAGGCAGAAGCCATAGTTGAATTTCTCAGTTAATACACACACTGTAAAGCTCTCCTTTTAGATGTACTCATTCTTAGCATTCGTTCCTTTTCTTTTTCTTAACTTTTTTTTATCAAGAAGATGCAGTGAGTATAAAGTAGAGTAATTCTCCGTATTCCCTTCATATGTGCTTCCATTAGTACTTCTTTTTATTGGTAATGCGTTTATATCATACTATCCTTACATGAACAATCAAACAAAAGAGAGAAGGGAAATGAAATTTTTGAACTTCCAAAACGATCAAAATATGTAACTCATACAAGAGCATGTCATAAACTGAAAAAAAATTTAAGGTTAAAGAGTCATTAACCACCAGTAACTATCTATAAATTTTGGGGAACTCACAGGATGTGTAGACCTTAGATTTTCTAAAGAGATATCTATGAATTTAGAAGCCTTCCTAACCAAGACTAAATCAAGTCTAAAGGTTGAAAATAAGTAACTGCAGATAGAAATCAAACCAAAACAACATTCTACGCTTTTGGTGCTCTACCACTGGTATGGAAAAGATAAAATTTCCCTAATTGTTAATCAGAATCCAGTAAATTTACATGTACAGTGGCTGCAATTTATTCTGATTTTTGCACCTAAAATTAACAATGAACACATTTTCAATATCTTCAAGTTATAGTAACTTCGTCATGCTAAATTCATCTGGCTAGCATGTCTCTGGAAGATGTAAAAATATGGACAATACCAACTGAATATAAAAATGTTATGAAGATTTGAACTATTGAAGCATTGATTGCAGAGGAGGGCGACAGTAAATCATGTTTTCCATTCATATAGTATAAACAAGTTGTGAGAGTGAAAAGTGCATGACTAAAATGACCAGGTTTAGCAAAAATGAAATTTTCTATCGCCATGTTCACTTTAAGTGCAAACGAACAAAATAAACAGAAATTGGAGGTGCAACAAAGTTAACTTATCATCTCTATATGATATTACCATACCTTTTCTCCGAATTAGGCCAAAGGTCATTTCGTAGCGGTAATTATGCATTTTCAAGCAAGGCTATTTACGATGGAGCCAAAACTCGAGTAAGAACGGTGGGAGGAAACTCAGAGTATTTTCCTGTTGAGATGGGACTCCACCA